>PVJA010031251.1:0-16410 GCA_004027025.1 Myocastor coypus | reverse complement strand
ACAAACAAAGGTTCTGAAACAAGAAAAATAAATAAATAAAATAAAAAATTTCTAAAAAAAAAGTAATAATGTGAAGTGTTGTATGTTGTGATCTGGAACCGAAAGAAGCAATGAGAAGATCCTATGAATGTAGCTTCAGAGATCTCACTGAGATCTGTCTATCTCGAAGTGAGCCCAAAACTTCAGAAGCATCTCCTTTATATTTAGGTGATACAATAGAAGAATTACAGGGAGGAAAGGGGATAATCGCCAACGTGTCTAATAAGGGTGGAGACATCAGTCAGGATCAGCTGTCATAGTTTTTCCAATCCTAGTTTTCTAAAATCCCTAAGTAACACAATTACAACCCACCCTAAGCTTTGTTTATTGTTCTTCGCTTCTTCGAGATGCTAGTTTCTTATCTCTACAGTGAAGAAAATGCAGAAATGAATTAAAAGATAGTTTTATTTGTCCATACACCATTTCTCTGATTGAAATTCTAGTCTATTTTGAAGAAACATCTGTTGGTGACACAACAGCGTATAAAAATTCATTTACACAAATAATAAGTGAGCAAAACATGTAACCTAGAAGTTACATTTGGAAGAAGACGGCTGGAAAACAGAAGATACCTTATATAAATGCAATGATGATACTTTCCTTGAGTCTAAAAGAAACAGCACAGTTGAGAGTTTGCATCAATTTCATCACATGTGCAAAGAAAAATTTAATACTTCAAATTGTCTATGCAAGACATTCAGTTTCATAATCTAAACTGTACCATTGCAAATTTCTGAGAAATCTCGTAAATGACGTGGAATACATTTTTATCAGTATCAATTTTCAGGACATTTTCCAACATTACTATCATAAATTACCATCATTTCTAGTGTCTTTCCTGATTATCTTGAGGGCAATGCAAGACACCTCTTAGCATGAACTTTTTTAAGGAATTGTCTTTATGGCCTATTCAGGCCACTCTCTTTTTTTAATGTAAAAAGCGAAAAAATATGGAACTTCAAAAGAAGACGATAGGAATTGAACAATGATTATTATATTGCATATTGCTATCTTCAAAGTAGTTTCTCAGATTACTGGGTACAGGCATGCAAAACTGATCAAACAATATAAGCACTGTTACTTTCAATGGACTAATATACATTAATAATACAATTATCCTAGCTATTATATTCATTGTATTATTAATAAGGAGAAAAAAAGAGAGCATATATATACCCTCTTCTTTTTTCTCCTTTCCTTCATCCAAGTTGTTCTTTCTTATGTCACTTAATTTTTAGCAGGGACTAAGTTGCATTACAGTATGACTATATAAATATATGTTTAAAAGAAATACTTCGAAAAATACTTACTTCATCAACTAACCTGTTATAATTAAATTAGTCACATTTTCCCAATGTGTATTTTATATTTATAGAAAGTCCTCTTTACCTTCAATGCAAGATAAATATTATCTCATAAAATCTTACAACCCCCAGGGTGAATCATTTAACTCTTTTCTGATAGTCCCACAGCACATGCACATAGATAATTTCTTTAGATCACATATATGGTGTATTAGAGATATTTGTCTGTGAATATGCTTGTTTACCCCTCAAAATCCGCCCAAAAGGTGGCCTATCAGCATATATTCCTAGAGATTATCTTTTTTTTTGTTTTTATTTTTTTAAATAATATTTTTCTTATTTTATTTTATTTTTCTTGTTTCAGAACTTTTGTTTGTTTGTTTATTTACTTCTTTTTATGGCTGGCTCAGCCTGCACTGAGGGCAGAGCTGGCATAGCATGTGGTGCCAGGGATCTAACCGCGGTCCCTGCAGCCGCCTAAGCTTTCCTAAACAGGCTCTTTAGACCACTGAGCCATCCTGCCAGACCTGTTCTTTTGTTTCTAGTACCAGGGATCAAACTCAGTACTTTGTACTTGCCATATGGACACTTTTGTTGCTGAGCTATCTCCTCTGTCCAAGATTGTCATAGTAAAGTGAACAATCTATGAAAATTGTAATAGATAGGAACTGACTGTAAGTAATTTAGGCTTGTCAAAACTACCTAGATGAATGACTACAGACTATACCTGAGATTAGGCATTGCAAAGAGAAACTTCGAAAAAATGAAACAATCAAAGAATGCAGGGGGACAGGATAACAAAAGGGAACAAGCAAGGACAAAGAAGGAAATAAGGGGGGAATCTCTTTTATCTTGTTGGGTTTTTTTTGTGCAGAACCAGGGATCAAACTCAGGACCTTGCATTTTCCAGGCAGGCACTTGAACACTTGAGCTATCACCCCAGCCCCAGGAGGAGAATATTTTATTAAGTTTTAATTTAGTTTAATTTAATTTAATTTTTCTTGTTTCAGAACTATTGTTTGTTTATTTATTTTTATGGCCAGCTCAGCCTGCCTTGAATTCAGGGTTGGCGCAGCACATGGTTCCAAGGATCGAACCGCGGTCCCTGCAGCCGCCTAAGCTTTCCTAAGTAGTTGCTTTAGACCACTGAGCCATCCTGCTGGGCCCCTAATTTTTAATTTTGGCATAATTTATTTGTGATTTTATGCTGTAGCTGTATGCCACTTCACCTACTCTGCATGGTGACCTAATAGTTGCAGTAAAAAAAAAAATTCACTAAGGACAAAATTATCACTGATGTAGTTACAAAAACATTGTCCTGATTTTCCAATTGACAATATATTTCCAAACTCATCATAAAGATTCTGATTTGCATTTATATTTAATGCTTCTGGCGTTTCTTATTTTTCTAAATTAGACATGTTAAAATACATTATAAGAATTTAAATTAGATTATAAAGTAAACCACTCACTATAGAAAAAAATCCTTTGTTCCGTATTCTGTTATAATTTCAGATTTCAAATTTATTAACATTCATTCTTTATTTTTTAATTTTTTGTCCTATTCCAGAACTTTTGTTTGTTTGTTTTTTTATTTTTAGGGCCAGCTCAGCCTGCCCTGAGGGCAGGGCTGGCGCAGCTTGTGGTTCCAGGGATCGAACCGCGCTCCCTGAACCACTTAAGCTTTCCTAAGCAGGTGCTTTAGACCACTGACTCATCCTGCTAGGCCCATTAACATCCATTCTTTAGAAGAAAGCTTAATATTACATAGACTCAGTGGAATATGATATAAATGTCACAACGATAAAAGCAGAAATCAAGGGATAGTGAAGTATTGCAATTGACATATTTAAGACAAATAAAATACTTAGTTAAATGGAGTTAATTTGTCTTTACAAACTGCCATCTTATATTTTTGGAATAATTCTGTCATCAGTCATCTTACATGATGCTTGCCATTTCTGTTTGCTTGTCATTTGAATCATTTTTCCTTTCTTTCAGATTTGTAATATGCATTTACTTATAATGAACTTAAGCTAAAGTTTATAATTTCTCTCCTGATGCTATATCCTAGACATACTGAGACAAAGTTCATGCCACATTTTATGAGTATTTCCTCATATGTGCTTTTCTGCTAAAACTGATAGTGAGGATCTGGGAAGGAAATATGGTAAGTCTTTTGATGAACGATGCTTATTTCCTTTTGATTCATTTAAATATATCACATTAGTCTTTAATGGGGATATTGTTATGCATGTCAAACTTATTTGCCTTATTTTCCTGAATTGAAATTCTGTCTTTCTTCAAGTAAACTTTCAGATGTTTGCTTTGCTGTAATTATCACTGACTTTGATATGGACCTTCACATCAAACACAGTTATTGGTGACAGCACCAAGATTTATTTTAAATAGTGAGTAACAATGTCAAATCTTATAAAAACAAAGTATTTATTAGAGAAGAAAGGAGATTATTTTTATCCCTATAGTAAGCAGAAATGTTTCGGTCTTTCAGTACAGGAGAGTTTGTATTATTAGTTCATGAAGCTGTAGTAACCTCTTTTATCACATCAGATTCAAAGTATTAGAAATTGGCTTAATATTATAGTTGTTGACTTTGGGGCAGTATTTAAGAATATTGATATGGGTATAAATATTCATTCTCCTGCAGCTAGAACATTTTTACACACATTTCTTTGGGTATCTCGGGTGACTGAATGTAATGTGACATCTCTTAAAAGCAAAGAGTAGCACAAATATTGTTTCTTTTCTCCATTTTGCATCTAAAGTAAGTTGGAAACCAAATCACTAATCCATAGTTCAAGGAGTGAGGAGACCACTTCTGCTAGCCACTCAAAAGCTAGCCATCAACCAAACCATGACCCTATCCTAAACCAAAACCTAAACCTAATCATAACAATAAACCCCTAACCGTGACACCAATGCACTAACTCTTACACTTTAACTGTAATCCTCACAGTAAACCTAAACCTAAACTTAAACCTAACTCTAAGACTAACTCAAACACTAAACCTAACCAGAACAGTGACCATAGCCTTAAAACCAAACTTAACCCTAAAAATGACACTAAACACCTAACTCTAAAAATAACACACTAAGGCCTACATGTTAACACTTATCCTAAACCTAAGCCTAAACCGAAGCCTAACCCTAACCCCAACCCTAACCCTAACCCAAACCGTGACCAAAACTTGAAACCTAACAATTATCCAAACCGATATCCTGGCCTTAAAACTAACCTTAAACCTAAGCATAACACTAACCACCAAACCCTAACACTAACACACTAACCCTTACACTTTAACACTTATCCTAACCCAAACCCTAAAACTAAACCTAAGGCTAACCCAACTGTAAACCTAGCCATCACCCAAACCGTGACCCTACTCCTAAACCAAAACCTAAACCTAACCATAGCACTAAACCCCTAACCGTGACACCAACGCAATAACTCTTACACTTTAACTGTAATCCTAAGCCTAAATCTTACAATAACCTTAACCCCAAACATAAGACTAACTCGAACCCTAACCCGAACAGTGACCCTAAGCTTCAAACTAACCTTAACACTAATGATAACATGAAACACCTAACCCTAAATATAAGACACTGAGTCCTACATTTTAACCCTTATCCTAAACCTAACCGTAACCCTACGGTGACCCAAACTCGAAAGCTAACCATTACCCAAACTGTGACCCTATCGTTAAAACTAACCTTAAACCTAAGCATAGCACTAACCACTGAACCCTAACACTAAGACACTAACCTTTACACCTTAACACTTTTCCTAAAACTAATCCTAACCATAACCCAAACTCACAAGTTAGCCATCACCCAAAATGTGGCCCTATCCTGAAACTAAATCCTAACACTAATCATAACACTAAAGCCCTAATCATAATACAAAAGCACTATATCACTTACACTTTAACTGTAATCCTAAAGCTAAACCTCAGCCTAACCTTAACCCTAACCGCAAGCCTAACTCGAACCCTAACCCCAAGCCAAACAGTGACCCTAATCTGAAAAATAACCTTAACCCTAAAGTTAACACTAAACCCCTAACCCTAAAGTAACACACTAAGGCCTACAACTTAAAACTGATCCTAACCCTAACCCTAACCCTCACTGGGACCCAAAATTGAAACCTAACCATTACCCAAACAGTGGCCCCACCCTTAAAACTAACCTTAAATATAAGCACAACAGTAGCCACTGAACACTAACACTAACACAATAACCCTTACACTTTGACACTTATCCTAACCCTCACCATAAATCTAACCCAAAAAGTAACAATAACACAACTCAAAACCTAGCTATCACTCAAACCATGACCTTATTCCCTAAACAAAATCCTAAACTTAACCATAACACTAAACCCCTAACCGTGACACCAACGCACTAAGCCTCACACTTTAACTGTGACCCTAAAAGTAAACGTTACCCAAAATTGACCCTAAACCGAAAACTAACTCGAACCCTAAACTTAAGCCAAGCAGTAACCCTAACCTTAAAACTAACTTTAGCCATAACAATGACACTAAACACCTAATTCTAAAAATAACACACTAAGGCCAACATGTTAACACTTCTCTAATCAGAACTCTAACCCAAACCCTAACCGTGACCCAAACTCGACAGCTAACCATTATCCAAATTGTAACCCGATTCTTAGAACTATCCTTAAACCTAAGGCTAACACTAAGCACGGAACACTAACCCTAACACACTAACCCTTACACATTAACACTTATCCGAACCCGAACCCTAACCCTAAACCTCACCCTAACACAAATCTAAACCTAGCCATCACCCAAATCGTGACCCTATCCCTAACACAATCCTAAATGTAACCATAACAATAAACCCAAGCAATAACTCTTACACTTTAACTGTAATTCCTAAGCCTACAACTTACACTAACCTTAACAACAAACCTAAATCTGACTCGAACCATAACCCTAACCTGAACAGTGACCCTAACCTTAAAACTCACCTTAGCCCTAACAATGACACTAAACATATAACTCTAACAATAAAACATTAGGGCCAACATGTAAACCTTATCCTAACCCTAATGCTAACGCTAACCCGAACCCTAACCATGACACAAACTTGACAACGAACCATTATCCAAAATGTAACCCGATCCTTAAAACTAACCTTAAACCTAAGCATAACACTAACCACCGAACCCTAACACTTACTAACCCTTACATTTTAACACTTATCCTAACCCTAAACCTAACTCTAAAACTAAGCCTAACACAACTCAACACCCAGCCATCACCCAAACCATGACAGTATCCCTAAACCAAATCCTAAACCTAACCACAACACTAAACCCCTGAGACACAAACACACTATCTCTTACACTTTAACTATAATACTAAGCCTAAAATATACCCTATAATTACAACAAAGCTGAAACAACTCGAACCCTAACCCTAACCCGAACAGTGACCCTAACCTTAAAACTAACCTTAGCCCTAACAATGACACTAAACACCTAGCTCGAAAAATAACACACTAAGGCCTACATGTTAACCCTTATACTAACCATAACCCTAACCTGAACCCTAACGATGACTCAAACTCGAAACCTAACCATTATCCAAACTGTAACTCGAACTTTCAAACTAACCTTAAACCTATGCATAACACTAACCACCGAACCCTAACACTAAAACACTAACACTTACCCTTTAACACTTACCCTAACCCTAACCCTAAACCTAAACCTAACCCAACCCGAACTGAAAACCTAGCCATCACCCAAACCGTGACCCTATCCGCAAACCAAATCCTAAACCTAAGCATAACAGTAAACCCCTAACTGTTCCACCAAGGCACTAACTCTTACACGTTAACAGTAATCCTAAGCCTAAAACTTACCCTAACCTTAACCCCAAACATAACACTACCTGGAACCCTAAACCTAACTTGAAAAGTGACACTACCCTTAAAACTAACTTTAGCTCTAACAAGGACACTAAACACCTAACTCTAAAAATAACACACTAAAGCCTACATGTTAACCCTTGTCTAACCCTAACCCTAACCCGAACCCTAACCATGACACAAACTCGAAACCGAACCATTATCCAAACCGTAACCCCATCCTTAAAACTAACCTTAAACCTAAGCATAACACTAACCACCGAACTCTAACACTAACACAGTAACCCTTACACTTTAACACTTATCATAACCCTAACCCTAAACCCAACCCTACCCGAACTCAAAACCTAGCCATCACCCAAACTGTGACCCTATCACTAAACCAAATCCTAAATCTAACCATAACAATGAAGCCCTAACCCTGACACCAATGCACTATCTCTTATACTTTAACTGTGATCCTAAGGCTAAAACATAGCCTATAATTACACCAAAGCTAAAACAACTTGAACCGTAACCTTAACCCAAACAGTGACCGTAACCTTAAAACTAACCTTATCAGTAACAGTGATACTGAATACCTAGCTCTGAATATAACACACTAAGGCCTACATGTTAACCATTATCCTAACCCTAACCCTAACCTGAACCCTAACCATGACCCAAACTCGAAACCTAACCATTACCTAACCATACCCCGATCCTTAAAACTAACCTTAAACTTATGTATAACACTAAACACCGAACCTTAATACTAACACACTAACACTTACACTTCAACACTTATTCTAACCCTAATCCTAAACCTAAATCTAACCCTTCCTGAACTCAAAATCTACCCATCACCCAAACCGTGACTCTATCCGCAAACCAAATCCTAAGCCTAACCGTAACACTAAACCCCTAACCGTGACACCAACGCACTAAGTCTTACACGTTAAATGTGATCCTAAGCCTAAAACTTACGCTAACCTTAGCCCCAAACCTAAGAATAAGTTGCACCCTAACCCTAATCCAAACAGTGACCCTACCTTAAAAGTAACCTTAGCCCTAACAATGACACTAAACACCTAGCTCTAAAAATAACACACTAAGGCCTACATGTTAAACCTTATCCTAACCGTAACCCTAACCCGAACCCTGACCTTGACTGAAACTCGAAACCTAACCATTATCCAAACTGTAACCCGATCCTTAAAGCTAACCTTAAACCTAAGCATAACCCTAACCACTGAACCCTACCACTATCACACTAACTCTTATACTTTAACACTTATGCTAACACTAACCCTAACCGTAACCCTAAGCCAACTCAAAACCTAGCCATCACACAAACCATGAACCTATCCCTAAACTAAATCCTAAAACTATGCATAACCCTAATCCCCTAACCGTAACACCAACGCACTAACCCTTACAATTTAAGTGTAATCCTAACCCTAAACCTTGCCCTATCCTGAACCCTAACCCTAAGCCTAAGTGGAACCCTAACCCGAACCTGAATAGTGACAGTAACCTTAAAACGAACCTTAATTCTAATGATAACACTAAACACGGAAACCTAAAAATAACACACTAAGACCTAAATTTGAACGCTTATCCTAACCCTAACCCTAAACCTAACAGCGACCCAAACTTGAAAGATAACCATTACCCAAACCATGACCCTATCCTTAAAACTAACGTTAAACCCAAGCATAACACTAACCACTGAGCCCTAACACTAACATACTAACCCTTACAGTTTAAAACTTATCCTAACCCTAAACCTAACCCTAACTGAACTCAAAGTCTAGCCATCACCAAACTGTGACCTTATCCCTAAAACAAATCCTAAACCTAAGCATAATAAACCCGTTCCTAACACTAACTCACTAACTTCTACACTTTACCTGTAATCCTAACCCTAAACCTTACCCTAACCTTTACTTAAGCCTAAGCCTAACTCGATCGCTAACCCTAACCCAAACAGTGACCCTAACCTCAAAACTAACCTTAACCCTAACAATAACACTAAATGCTTAACCATAAAGAAAATATTCTAAGCCCTACAATTTAACACTTATCCTAACCCTAACCCTAACAGTGACCCAAACTCGAAACCTAACCATTACCCAAACCAGCACCCTATTTTCAAACTAACCTTAAGCCTAACCATAACACTAACCACTTAACCCTAACACTAACACACTAACCCTTCCACTTTAACACTTATCCTAACCCAAACCCTAACACTGAACCCAACCCTAACCCAACTGTAAACCTAGCCATCACCCAAATCCTGACTCCCTAAACCAAATCCTAAACTTAACCATAACACTAAACCCTAACTGTGACACCAACGCAGTAACTCTTTTACCTCAAATGTAATCTTAGGCCTAAAACTTACCCTAAACTTAACCCCAAACCTAACACTAAGTCGAACTCTAACCCTAACCCGAACAGTGACCCTAACCTTAAAACTAACCTTAGCCCTAACAATGACACTACACACCTAGCTCTAAAAATAACACACTAAGGCCTACATGTTAACCCTTATCCTATCCCTAACCCTAACCCCAAACCTAAAGATAACACTAAACCCTAACTGTGACACCAACGCAGTAACTCTTTTACCTCAACTGTAATCCTAGGCCTAAAACTTACCCTAACCTTAACCCCAAACCTAACACTAAGTCGAACCCTAACCCTAACCCGAACAGTGACCCTAACCTTAAAACTAACCTTAGCCCTAACAATGACACTACACACCTAGCTCTAAAAATAACACACTAAGGCCTACATGTTAACCCTTATCCTATCCCTAACCCGAACCCGAACCCTAACCGTGACCAAACTAGAAACCTAACCATTACCCAAACCAGCACCCTATTTTTAAACTAACCTTAAGCCTAAGCATAACACTAACCACTTAACCCTAACACTAACACACTAACCCTTACACTTTAACCCTTATCCTAACCTTAACATGAATTCTAACCCAAACTGGAAACCTCACCATTACCCAAACCGTGACGTTATCCCTAAATCTAACCGTAACAATAACCATAATACAGTAACACACCCTAACTCTCAGCCTAACCGTAACCCTGAAACTAATCCTCAACCTACCCATAACAAAAGCCCTAACTCGAACCCTAACCCTAACACTAACCGTAAAGCAAAACCATAACTCTCACCCTAACACTAATCCTAACAGAAAAGCTACCTGTAATCCTACCCCTAACAATAAACCATAACCCTAACACTAATCCTAATCTTAAACTTAATCCTACCCTAAAATGTGACCCTATCCCTAAACCTAATCCTAACAATAACCATAACACTAAATCCATAACCCAAACCCTATCACACTAACCCTTACACCCTAACTCTAAGCCTAACACTAACCCTAACTCTAACATGAACCCTAACCCTAACACTAACCGTAAACTAAATCCGTAACCCTAACCCTAACCCTAAACTTAACCCTAACCCTAACACTCTATCCTGAAAAAAAAATCCTAACCTAACTCTAACCTAACGTTATTGCAAATGCTAAGCCTAAACCTAACCATAACTTAACGCAATCCGGAACCCTAAGTCTAACCCTAACCCTAATCCTCTAAACTTAATCCTAACACCCTTACCAAATCTCTCTAACCCAAACCCGAACCCAAACCCTAACCTAAGCTTAACCTAAACCTAATATAAGTTGTAACTTTAACCCTAACCTTAACCCTATGCTAACTTGAAACCAAATGTGAACCCGAAAACCAACCCAAACTCAAAACAGTGAACCTAACCCTAGCCCTAACCCTAACCTAAAACCGTAACCCTAACCCTAAGCTTAACCCCAAACCTAACCCAAACATTGACCGTATCCCTAAGGTTAACCCTAACCCTAACAATAACACTGAACCCCTAACCCTACCCCTAACACACTAACACCCTAACGCTAACCCTAATCTTAACTCAAACCCTAACTTTAACACGAACCCTGATCCTATCTCTAAATCTAACCCTAACCATAACGATAACACTGAATCCCTAACCCAGCCCTGAAACACTAAGCCTTACACCCTGACGCTAATCCTTACTCTAATCCTAACCCGAACACGAACACAAATCCTACCACTAAGTTCCTAACCTTAACCCTAACAGTCTAACTGTAACACCCTAACACAAATCCTAACCATAACCCGAATTCTAACCCGACACTAACCCTAACCCTAAGCTTACCCTATGCTGACCCTAACCAAAACCTATATCTGAACACTAACCCTAATCCCTGAACCCTAGCCCTAAACCTCCCCTAATCTTAACCCTAACATCCTAACCTGAACCCAAATCCTAACCTAACCCTAACTTAACATTAACCAAAATGCTAAGCCTAAGCCTGACCGTAGCTTACCCCAAACTGAAACCCTAACTCTAACCCTAACTCTAATCCTCACTCAAAGTTGAAAAGGAACACTAACCCTATCCCCTAACCCTTACTAAAACAACCTAACCCTAACATCCTACCCCTGAACCGGAACACTAACCCTAAACCTAACCAAAATCCCTTAAACTTAATCGTAAAACACTTACCAAAAATTTCTAATCTATACCCGAACTGGAAGCCTAACCTAAGCCTAACCTAACCCTAATCCTACCCTAACTCTAACCCAAATGCAAACTCGAATGCTAACCCTAACTCAAAACTGTAATCATAACCCTCATCCTAAGCCTAACCCTAACACTAAGCCTAATCCAAAAAGAGACCCTATCCGTAAACCTAACCATAACCCTAACCATAACACTAAACTCGTAACCCTAACATTAACACAATAAAAATTACATGCTAATTCTAAGCCTAAGCCTAACCCTTACTCGAACCCTAACCCGAACTCTAAACCTAACCTGAAAGGTGACCCTATCCCCAAACCTAACCCTAACCGTAACCAGAGCACTAAAACCATAACGCTAGCCTTAAAACACTAATCCTCACACCCTAAACCTAAGCCTAACTCCCACCCTAAACCTAACCAGGACCAGAACACCAACCCTGACCACAGGTTCTTTACCTTAACCCTAAAACACTAACACTAACACTCTAACACAAATCCAAACCATCACCCGTACCCTAACGTAACAATAGCCCTAACCCTAAGCTAACCCTACTCTAGCCCTAATCAAAACCAATTTTGGAACACTAAATCTAATGTCCGAACCTTAAACCTAAACCTACCTTAACTCTAAGCCTCAACTTCACCCTAACCCTCACAGCATAACCTGAAGCCAAATCCTAACCTAAAACTTAGCCAACATTATCCCAAATGCTAAGCCTAACTCTAATTATAACTTAACCCAAACCGGCACCCTAACCCTAACCAAAACCCTAACCCTAACCCTAACACAAACCTGAAAATGAAAACTAAATGTATCCCCCTAACAATTACTACAACAAGCTAAACCTAACATCCTACATCAAACCCGAACCCTAACCTTAACCATAACCTAAAGACCTTAAACTTAATCCTAACACTCTAACCCAAACCAGAACCCGAACCCTTACCTAGCACTAACCTAAACATAACACAAACACTAACTCTAACCCTAACCCTAACATTAGGCTAACTCTAACCAAAACGAAAACCCAAACACTAACCCTAACCCCAAACCGTACTCCTAAATATAAGCCTAACCCTAACCCTAACCCTAACCCAAAGGTAACCCTATTGCTAAACCTAATCCTAAGCCTAATCTGAACCCTAATGCTAAAACTAACCATAACTCAAACCCTAAACCTAACTCAAAATGTGACGCTATACCTAACTCTAACACTAACCCTTACTCGAACCCTAACACAATCACAAACACAAACCCTAACCCTAAGTTCCTAAACGTAACCCTAACACCCAAACACTAACACCCTAACACAAATCTGAACCATAACCAAAACCCTAACTTAACACTAACACCAATCCTAAACTAACCCTACCCTAACCCTAACCCTAACCCTAATCCTAACCCTAACCCTAACCCTAATCCTAACCCTAACACTAAACCCTAACCCTAACCCTAACCCTACCCTAACCCTAACCAAAACCCCTATCAGAACACTAACCCTAATCCCCTAACCCTAACTACTAAATTTATCCTAACACTAATGCTAACATTAATCCTAACCCTAACACCCTAACCTGAACCCAAATCTTAACCTAACTCTAACCTAACATTATCCCAAATGCTAAGCCTAAACCTACCATAACCCTAGCACTAATACAAACCCAAAGTTGAAAATGAACACTAACGCTATTCCCGTAACCTTTAATAAAACAAACTAACGCTAACATCCTACCCCAAACCCGAACCCTAACCCTAACCAAAACCCAAATCTGAACACGAACCCTAACATCCGAAACCTAACCCTACCACTAACACTCCAACCTGAACCAGAACACTAACCCTAACCCTCGAAGCATAACTTGAACTCGAACCCCAAATCTAACACAGCAACACTAACCCTAACCCAAATCTGAACCCAAACCCTAACCTAACCCTAACTTAACCCTAACCAAAATCCGAATACAAAACCAAACCCTAACCTGACCTTAAGTTAACCCAATCCAAAACCTGAATCCGAACCTAAACCCTAACCTAAACCTAACGGGAACGCTAACCTAAACCCGAACCCAAATACTAACCCAAACCCCTGCACCCTAACCTTAAAGCTAAATCCTTAACCATAACACCATATCCTGAAGCTGAACACTAACTGTAACGCCCGAACTCGAACCCTAACTTGAACCTGAACCCAAAATCTAACACTAAGCCTAAACCAAATAAAATGGGAACCCTAACATAACCTAAACTTAACACTAACATAACTCTAACCCAAACTCGAACCTGAAACCTAACCCTAACCTAACCCTAACCCTAACCCTAACGGTAACATGAACCCTAACCCGAAATTAACCCTACCCCTAACACCCTAACCCTAACCACTAACCCTAATCCTAACACCCTAACGGTAACACCATAACCCAAACCTGAACCGAAACTCTAACCTAACCCTAACCTAACCCCAAAACGCTTACCTTAACCCTAACCATAACCTAATAGTAACACAAACATGAACCGAACAATAACCCTAACCCCTGAACTCTAACCCTAACTCTAAGCCCCTAACCATAACCCTAACACCCTAACTCTAATGCTAGAACCTGAACCCGAAACTTACCCTGAACCCAACTCAATCATAGCCCAAACCCTGACACGAACACTAACCGAAAAACTAAACCCTAACCTTCACCTAATCAAACGCTAACCCCCAAACATAATCCTAATACCCTAACCACCTAACTCTAATCATAAACCCTAACCCTAACACCCTACCCCAAACACAAACCCTAAACCTAACCCTAAATCTGACAACTTAACCCCAACACTAACCCTAACCCTAACCCTAACACACTAAACACAACCCGAACCCTCAACCTAACACTAACCATAATCCTAACTTAATGCTAATCCCGAACCCGAACACTAACCCTAACACCCTAAACCTAGCCCTAACTCTAACACACTCACCTGAACCAGAACCCTAACACTAACCCTCGAATTAGAACCCTAAATCGAACCTGAACCCTAAATCTAACACCCTAATCCTAAGCCTAATCCGAACCATAACGTAACACTAAATTAACCCTCACCAAAACCAGAACATGAAACTGAAAAATAACCAAACCCTATCCCAAACACGAACCCTAATCCTAACTCTAAGCCCTGAACACTACCCCTAACACTAATGCTAACCCTCACCCTAGAATCAAGAGACCTGGCCCCTTGCTAAGGGGTAGTAGAAGAACCCTCCCTGGGTCCTGAATGATCAATCGATTGATGGACTGACTGACGGGGTGACTGACTGCTTGACTGGGAGCAAAGCTCAGGTCCTGAGACTCTTTCCCAAGGAATCTCCTGCTATGCAAGCACGCTTTCCCAGTGCAGCACACAGGACTCTAGGACCCCTTCACCTGAAAACTGCGCCATCCCACTTCCTTCTTTCTGCTAGAGGCAGTGTTTGGTCACGCTTTTCTGGTGTAGGTATGACAAGGCCCCAGACCACACAGTCCACCGCACCCCAGTGCCCACAGAGGCCCATGGAACACCCTTCCCCCACCACCGCAGTAGAAACCCTGAGCTGCCTCTGTCTGGGCCTGGGCTGGGCGCGTGGGAGGTTACCTCTACACTCATTTCATCCTTCCACTGGGGATCCGCAGGGATCTTCCAAAGTGGAGGCTTCTAGAAACAATTGAATCAGCCTGACACCTTTGTTGCCTGAACAGCCAAGGAATTTATTGGACACGAGCATGCAACCCAAAGGAAAGAGCTGGAATGAACCCGGTGATCTGGAAGGTTGCAGGCCCTCCCTGGCGCCCCAAGCAGTGGCCCACCGTCCCGGTCCCAGTCTATGCTCAGTGATTCTGGGCACCTCCCCCCAGGGTGAGCCTGTCAAAGATGTAGTCGGCCATATCCATGGCCTGGGCCTCCAGCTTGCGAAGGTTGCTCAAGTGCTCGCCCGTCTCCTGGAGGACCTGAGCTTGGGGGCTTAGGTAGTGGCGCTGCAGGAAGCTGCCCAAGTGGGGGTCCCTCTGGCTGACCACCAGCTGGTGGAGCTCCAGGAGGCTCTGCTGGACGGTCTTCTCCAGATGGAAGGCACACTCCAAGGCGTCGAGGCCACTGCGCCACTCGCTGGCCTCAGGCTGCTTGATGTCTCCGAGGGTCAGGCGCCCTCCTCTCTCGGTCTGGAAGGCCATGAGCTCCTGGGCGAGCTGTGCTGAGCGGTGAGAGCGGCCAAGGAAGAAGCGCCGGAAGTTCTGCAGAGCCACCTCCGGGCGGTCGCAGAAAACGGCCATGGACAGGTAGAGGTAGGAGGCGGAGAGCTGCACCTCGATCTGGGCATTGACTGCGGCCTCAGAGTCCCAGGGGTCAGTCTGGGGGAGCAGCGGGGGTGCGGCAGCCATGGCAGGCGCGGGGAGCAGCCAGCGGTTGAAGGGTGCCGGGAAGGTGCGGGGAAGGCCGAGGCTCCTGCGCATGCGCTGGCGCATGCTCAGCCCCCGAGTGGGCAGGGTCAGCGCCTGGAGAGCCAGGCAGGCACGGGGCCCTCGCAGCTTCC
>PVJA010031250.1:0-16625 GCA_004027025.1 Myocastor coypus | reverse complement strand
TTTGTCTTTCTGTCTTTCATTTTTCATTTGTTCTTTTGTTCGTTCTTTCCTTCTTTCTATTTATTTTGGCACCGAGGATTGAACTCAGGACCTTGCAATTGCCAGGCAGGTGCTTATGCCGCTGAGCTATCTCTCCTGCTCTGATAGCTCCTCTTTTAAAATATACCACAACTTCCTTCAGTTGAGGACCTCCTACCTTCCTGGGATCAGCCTGGCTCTAGAAAACAGCTGTCTTCACCTCCTGGGTGAGGGGATTACCTCTGCACCCTCCACACCTCCAGTTGCGCTCTGCTCTTCTCGAGGGTCAGAACGTGAGTAGCCGGTGGCCTCAGTTATCTTGAGCTTGGGTCTATTACGATGTGTCACTTCCATTATGCAAATTATCATTAGTTGTTAAGAGGAGTGTCTCTGACATGATGTATGGTCTGTGTTGTCCCTGCTGAGAATGGGATGGTGATTAATAGTTGCTCCTTGGACTGGACACAGCACAGCACAGCACAGTGTATTAAAGGCATCTCAGTCGTGTAGAAAAGGAACATAGAATACTGGACACCTTGGATTCTCTTTTTCTCCCCCACCTCACATTGAAAATAAAGTCACTGAGTTGGAAGCTGAAAATAATTTTTTCAGATAACAGGATTTGTTCGGCTTCCTCTTTGTTTTCATCTAAGCTACTGAGCTGGTGTCTTAGGTACTGGTACTATCTCTGGAGCTATCCACCTTTCTTTTGTACTTTGTATGTGCTTTAGGGTAGCCTTTTCTAAGTCTTAACCTGGAAACATGCCAGGCCTTCGAAGTGTCCCAAATAGGATCCCCACCAGTTAGAACACAAATTCTAGAAGCAGGTGGTCCAGAGTGGGTGCAGAGGCTCGGTCGTGCTGTCCACAGCCTGGCCTCCTCTTAGATGGCTTTATGCTTCATTTTGAGTGCCTTCAACTTAGCACTTCATTGTTGTAATGCAGTTGCTGTACCTTTCAAACATCTCATCCAACTTCAGAATAGAAAGGGGCGCAGTAAGGATGATGTCACCCGGAACTATTTCCTTTCTGTTAGAAAAAAAAATCTTTCCCAGAAATTCTCAAACTATAAGAACTCTGGGCAAAAGAGTATTTGGGTTAAGAAAAATAGAATTGTAGAAGCTGGAACCAAGGAGAAAATAAATTAGTGTCTCCGCTGAGCTGGATGAAGACGACATCCACAGCCTTGAGTAAGGTGAGAAGTGTCCTTCCACCCCAAAAAAGAGTGCGTCATCATGCACAGACACACGCTGCGCTGGGATGCTAGACGTGAGGGCACACTTCAGGGGTGTGGGTCCTTTCAAGCTAGACTTTACGACCTGATGCTGTGAGTAAGACTGTATAGCTGCCTCCGTGTGTCTACTTACTGTGAACTTCGGCAATAAATCAGCAGCTCTTGTCCACGGTCAGTGGAAGAGTACATCACTCTGTATGGAGGCAGCAGACAGACATCTGATCTCAGACTCAGCCTCTTGGCTGAAGGAGGACTTAACCCTCCGACACAGGGAGTGATAACTGCTTTTAGCTGGAGGCCAAGCAGTTAACAACATTTTATCATAAGATGTCAAAAAGCATTAATATAATCACAGAGCTAAAAATAAAAGTTATCATCAGGTTGGAAGAACCCTGGTATTCTTTCCTCATGGGTTAAAAGTTGCTAATCCTTGGTCTTCTACCTCCTCGATCTTTAAAAATTAGTGTCATCTACTTGAAAACTACATCTGGCTTTTAAAAGCACCATGATTGAAGATAGCAAATATATTGTTCCATCAGGACACGGGAAATAGCAATATTTCCTGATGTGCTTTTGTGTCTTTCTCCCCTCTTTTTCTCGTCTTCAGGAGAGGCAACTTACAGATCTGACTTTTATCATCAAAGTTTAGTTTTGTCCAGTTTGGAAATTCTTATCCATGGAGTCATTCAGAATGTACCTTTACTTTTGGCTTCCCTCAAGCAGCATACATGGGGAAATTGAGCCACATTGTTACGTGTCAGATCATTCCATTTTATTGCTCATTAGGTTCTAACGTAACTTATGTACTTGCTATCTTGATGACAAACATTTGGCTTATTTCTAGTGCTGAGCTGTTATGAGTAATCCTGCCATAGACATTTTGTGAACAAGCCTTCAGTGGAAACATATTGTGATTTATCTTACATGAAAAGCTAAGTATGGAATTGCTGGCTTAGACAATATTGTGTGTTCAGTGTTTAAAGAAATTGCCAAAAAGTTTTTCAAAGTTGTCCCGTTGTATACTATTAGCAGCGATGTATGTGGCTCCAAGGTGCTCCACCTTCTCTTCAGTACTTGGCATTGTCAATCTTCTTAATTTTATGGTGGATGAGTTAATAGTGTCTGATGGCTTTGTGTTTTATTGATGGCCAATGGTTTTCATTGTGCTTCTGAGTTTTGTGCCTATTTCCATACTTTCTTTTATGAAATACCTATTCAAATCTTTTTCTCCAATTTTCGTGGGCTTATTGGCCTTTTATTATTGAATTTCAAGAGTCTTTTCATATACACCAGATCTAACACTTTTTTCTAATATATGTATATATGTGCATATATATGTGTGTGTGTATATATATATATATATATATATATATATATATATATATATATTGCAACTCATATTCTTCATAGTGTTTTACTATAAAGTACACTTACTTTTGTGGGGAGAATTTGAGACAAGGTCTTGCTATGTAGTTCCGGCTGTTCTTGAACTCACTGTATAGTTCAGGCTGACCTTGAGCTTGTGCGGTCTTCTTGCCTCAGCCTTCCTAGTGCTGGAACTATAGGTGTCTGCGCACACCTGGCCTAATGATCAAAATATCTTCATCTCAATGAAGTACAAATTATTGAGTTTTTTGTGATTTGTATTATATATTGTCTAAGAAATTTTTTTTTCAGGTCGAAGTTACAAAAGCATTTTATTGCTTTTAATCACTGTTGTTTTATCTTCATGTTTATATAATTATCTTGAATCATTTTCCCCCTATGGTAGGAGATGGAGGTTTCTTTCTCTCTCTCTCTCTTTTCAGATATGTAAAATTGCCTGGAGAATCTGGAAAAACTTTTATTTTTAAAAAGTCTATTCCTTTATTAGGTACAGGGTCTTGCTGTGACTCAGACCCATAGTGATCCTCCTGTCTCAGCCTCCTCAGTGCTGAGACTGCAGGTGTGCACCACCAAACCTGGTTTCAGTGGCCTGCATGGTGTGACCAGTGCTCCAGGGCCAGCACAGCACATGGTACCAGAGACTGAACCCGGGTCCTTGCGCTCACCAAGCAGGTGACTAGACCACTGAGCTATCTCACCAGCCCCCTGGGAAAGCTTTCAGTCAGAGAGAAACTTTGTTTGTGGGTTACCCTGCTATGGCCAGTTGAGCGGAGCACATACACTGTTTACCGACTAAGGATGGTTTGGAATCACAACTCTGCCACTTACTATGGGACATTTGCAAGTTAATTATTATCTTTTCATCTATTAAAACATGGTCCAGGTTCATACAAATTCCTCATGTGTAAAATAACAATAAAACTCACAAATCTTGGGGTAAAATAATTGTGAAAAGGCTTTGTAAATCGTAGTTTTCCAAAGTGTATCTTGATGCACAGCGGTCACTTTATAGTAGTTATAATGCGTAATAATGATATGGCTTGCATCCACGTCCATCCTTATCCTGCTTACTTTGGACTGGATGTTTATTGAGGGCTTGCGATGTGAGGGATCTCTATGGCAGATCAGAGACAGCATGAGGAGCACAAATCAGTCGTGGTGTTTCTTCTCGGTGGCCTTTCAGCCTGGTAGGGGAGGAAGACATTGGATGCCTCGCAAGTGGTGAAAAGAATGTGGACAGTGCTGGGAAAGTCTAAAATCCAAAGGCCAGGATCCTGATGGCCCATGGGAGTCGGGGAAAGGCTTTCTGAAGAGGTGGAATTTCAACCTTGGATCAGTCTGCATCAAAAAGCATGGAAGAGTTGAGCGGGTGGGAACGGCACATAAGCCCGGACTTACACATGCAGTTCCTCCCACAGCACCGAGCTGAGCGGCCGTAGACAGGGTGAAGGACTACGGAGGTTGTATAATAGCATCTATGGGGAAAGGACAGAAAGCAAAGCGTGCAGCCTGTAGCAAGCAAACGCTTCACGTGAATGATGGAATGAAGGAATGGCGTAAACATATTCATGGAGAACCTACAACCCCAGGCAGCATGTGGGCGTGGCCTGTCAGACGTCCATTCCAAGTCTTCTGTTCAGTCAAGGCAGATACTGAGCACTGGTTGTGTGAGTTAGTTACAGAAACGTTTCTGGAAGACCTCCTTTCAGGGGAGGCAGGGGGCAGGCTGGGACAGGGACAGGGACAGGAACAGGGACAGGGAACGGGACCGGGCATGGCTGTGCACCAGCCTACAGAGGAAGTGTCTCTTACCGGAAGCTGCACAGGCCACTGAGAGGAGGGGCTCCGCTGGGTGGGGGAAGAGGTGAAGGCCTGGGAGCAAGGGAGGGATGCCCAGTGGGTCTCGATAACGTAGTAACAAGGGTACCAACAGAACTTTTGTTTTAAATTAAAATTTAAAGGCTTGTTTTCTTCCATCAGATTTTACTGTTAACTTTTAGATATACATAAAGATCCCATTCATCATAGGGAATTTGCATCTATACAGGATGTAACTTGATTCTTTTATTCCCCACCCCCTACCCTCCCTTGAACTCCATTTGCAAAACCTTTCCTTCCATTTTCTCCTTCGTTTCTTGCTTTGCAGTTTTACTTTTCCCTTCTTTCCTCGCCCAGTCCCTTGTTCTCAGCCCCTTTTCAACATTTTCTTCCTATTTCACAATGGCTAGAAAACATTCTGAGCCCTCTTTGTCCTTCCACCGGGATGAGGGATGTCACGTCCGGAAGGCTGAAAGTTGATCGTCGGGTGTGGCTCGAAAAACTTAGAACCAATTGGGGAGGGCTGGGGCAGCCACCTGCCAGCGGGGCTTCCTAATGCTGCCTGGCATGGATGCTGCCCAAGCTGGGTCTCAAAGCTTCTTGAGAGCCCTGGGGGTGAAAAGCAGCGTAAGGATCTGAGGGAGCGCTTGGCAGAAGGGTAAGAGGACACAGTGCCCTGTAGCTCTAATAATCCTTAGAATGCCACTGGGGTATTCTGGAAAGTTGTCTTTTTAGGCTGCATCACCTCTCAGGATAGGGAATTTTCATAAGGTTTCTACTCACTGCAAAAGATATGCTTCTTTTTATTTGCTCTAGATTTCCCTACACGCCTCCTGGTTTAATATTGGTTTTCTCTGACTATATCTTTTTCCTTCTTTAACCTAAATAAAAATCAAGTGTCCTAAAAAGAAACTGAAACTTTATTTACACAGACACAGACACACACACACACACACACACACACACACACACACACACACACACCGATTTTTATTGGGATATATTTCTGTGACATAGAAAATACAAGTTTTTTTAAGGATGTAATTTACACTGTTTCATTGGAAGTATATTTTAGGTAGTAAAATTTTATAAAGTTCAAAAATGAAAGGACAGTCGCATTTCCCTTTTGGAAAATCTCTTGTCAAAGAATTAAGATTCAAGAACAGGGATGAGTTTTGCATTTAAATATTAGATAGATTTGTTAAAAATATGTCATTCCAGCAATACTGGTGAAAATCAACATTACCGTGAAGCTTACATGGGATTTTGAGTTAACCACCCAAACTAATTAAGCAAAATTATCCTAATTTGTTTATTATGTTAATGACCTGAATTAATTTATAGTAATTTAGCATGTATTACTACAGATTTATTATGTTTCATACTGAACGACTTAAGAGCTATAAATCCCATGGTTAAATGTAATTAGTGGAGACATATTTATCGAAAGGGATAATTACATCTGATAAAAGTTCTTCAGTTAGGCTTAATTAAAACAGATTATTCCCTCATAAATGAAAAGTAAATATGGTAATTAGTGAGTAGATTTTCATAGCAAAAATGAATATCTCAGCATTTAAATGTTCTAGAATAGGCGGAAAAGTAAACTATATAAGTGATTACCTCCTGATAAAGTATGATTAATAATCCCTGAGAAACGGGCATTTTCCAAAAGTAAACATGTTGCTACTGAATTACTACAGGGAGGATTCTGCTTAGGAAAATGTATCATTAACTCAATCTTAAGGTGGAGTGTGACTATTTTTAAAGGCAATGAGTAATATTTTAAGGAAATGTCTTTTTTTTTTTCTTTTTCTTGAGAAGAATTCTGTCTAGGTCAGCTAAATAGTAGCGTTAGGGAGAAAAATCAACTGTTCACCATTGTGAAAATAAACTTTTTCCACAATAATTTGAGCTGGGCACGATTATACATGCACAGGGTATGGAGAAATCTGAAGGCTGTGGACTAGGCTCAGGATACACCGTGCGTGTGCAATGCAGTGCCTCGATGTTAGGGTGCCCAGCTATGCGTAGAACGGGACCATTCACCTTCTGCTACAATACTGAAGCATAGTACCCGAGGCTGGGTACTTTACACGCAAAAGGAGGATGGTTGGGCTCGCAGTTTGGAAGCTCAGTGACTTGATGCCACCACCAGCTAATTCATGAAAACTAATCTAGGTTGCAGGCGCACTACCAAAATCTCTCTAGCATAGTACCTCCCACCTCTCCCTAGGATTTGTGTCTTAAAGATCCGACTTCCTCTGACCATTTTTGCAGGCCTGGCCTCCAAATCATGAGCCCTCAGAGAGATGAGTCGTACTCGAAGTGCATGCAAACCACAGCAGAGAGCTTATTTTGAATCATTTTGCAATTAAACAGTGCTTTTGAAATGCAGCTCTAATAGTGAAAAATACATAGGACTTTGAGAAAATGATTAGTTTCTAGATTGTTCTATCTTCCTGGGGGAAGGGGATGGGCAGGAGTTGTGGCTTCAGGGAGTGTTTGTGGGCATCCAGTTAATTAGTAGCCTGATTAGGATTTGAATGGGTATTTGGACCCTGAGCATACTAGGGTCCTTGGTATTAGTGACATGTAGAGAGGGCCTTGTACATGACAAAAAGAGGACGTGGGCTACGCGCTGATAGAAGTGTGAGCTGCTACGTGAGTCCTCACTTGCAGCTTGATTGGATGGACAGTGTCTTGCATTTGCGGTGGTTTTAGGGTTAAAACAAATGGCAGAATCAACAAGGGCAAAATGGGGGACAAGATGGACATCTAACCAAAGCTCACGTGATCAGTAGCGTCCAGCTGTTGGTCTGCATGCGGACAGTTCTCAGGACAGCAACAGACAGAGGTTGTGTACCACCAGCAGCCACGCGGTGGGGCTGGAGCTGGAACCTGGCCACTCTGTGATCCTCAGGCTTCATACACATTTAAATGCAAGCCTTCTCCCAGAGGCCTCAGAGTATTATCCCAGAAACCATCACATTTCTTCATACAATATCCTTTTGCATTCCACAGCGCCGAGGTGATTTATCAAAGTCAGTAGCTATGCCGGGCATGCTCTGTGTTGTCTCAGAATTGCACGGGAGCCCAAGAAGACGAGCAGAGGAAGGACGTGTGTCACTAGAGCTACAAAACCAAAGGCACTGTGGGCAAATCTTCCAGCAGGGACTCACTCCTGCTGTGCATGATACTAACGTAGTAATTTTGTTCCTTGCTGCCCCAGCAGCAAAACGCACACCTTCAGAAGCTATGCAACATGTACACCTTCAGTAGACATTTGCATATTTTATTAAAATTATAATATTTTAAAGTGCATACTGAAGTTACAGATCTTGTAAAATACAGATTAGTTAAACTTAATGTGTATCACTATAGAGGGCTTTGAGCTATAATGATGAAAAGCAGCCGCAAGGTGTTTTGAATACTATCACATAGGATTTAAATACCACACAATACACCCAAGAGTGTTCAGATATACCGATAGCACCTTGTGTTGTGCTAACACGTGGACTGTACTCTGTGGATTACAGATCAGTTATTCCTTTAGTATGGAGACTGTGCCTACATTTATTGCAACGCTCACTAAATCTTTAAGGTTTCTCATTCTGTGTACACAAGCAACACCAAGAATACATCCGAGCTTGTCTCAGGTTCAAACTCAGTGTATGTGGATGAAAATAAAGATTTATGACCCTCCACAAATCTGTATTTTGAGGTAAAGTGTGGTTAAAGACATTAAACTTTTACTATGAATGCGTTGTTTGAGGGCAGCACCCTGCAGGGGGAAGCCCTGGTGCGCTGGGGTGGGAGAGGAGGCAAACACTGTTCCTCATAGCCAGAGCCAGGCTGCTGCAGTCTCTGTGCCTGGAGCCATGCGTTAGGGTTCCATGGTGTTTGCATAGACACACAACTGCATTCTGGCGACACCACAGCAGTGAAACACTGACCTTCATAGAACAGGCAGAACCTGCCCGTGGGCAGCCGGGGAAGGAGGCAGTCAGAGTGCCTGGGTGGGGATGTGCCAGCTGCTTGTCCTTGGGAGGCTTCCCACACTCTGCGCTTGCCCTCATCCTCGCAAAAAAGCGAGTAACCTTAGCATCCCTTCTTAGAGTTTTATAAAGTCAAATCAATTTAAGTTCTTATTAATCCAAGCTGATTTAAGATCCAATTCCTTAATACTGGGGTGATGTCTGTGTTCTTACACGATGTTACTATGAGAGACCCTAAGGCTGGAAATAAATCGCTTTTTGGCTTTGGCTTATGATGGTATTTTGTTGTTGTTGTTTTGTTTTTGTTTTGGTGGTACCAGGGATCCAACTCAGGACCTTGCACTTATCAGGCAAGCACGTATTCACTGAGCTATCTCTCCAGTCCCTGACTTACGGCTGTATATGCTATATGTGGACACGTTGGTTCTGGATTGGGCTAGACTTGAAGGCTACAGGGCCGTTTAGTGCTTTGTTGCCTTACCCTGTCCTCCACGTAGCTGACCTTGCTCCTTGGTGCTGCACTCTGCTTGCCTTTCGCTTGGAGGGCGGGATGTGTCTGATAATTCAGGGGTCGGAGTTCCCATTAGCAGAGGAAATCATGTATCTGCTCACAGCTGTTGGGTGTTAGCTGTCCAGACGAGAGACCAGTTTTAATCTAATTTGTTCTCTTGTTTTATATTCATAGTTTCCTTTAATATATTCCAGTTTTCAAATTCCAAATGATCAGCGTCATTATCCTCAAAGTAAATAAAGTATGGCTAATCGGCTCCACTTTTACACAGGAGATAAGTCAGCTTTTCAAGATTTCTTTTCCTCCGCCTTTGCTCAGATGGGTCATCATGAAGCTGTGCTATTTCCAGAACACGGTTTGTGCCCCAGTGACATAGCCTCTCCATTGTTGTCCTTAATGCTTCCAGGTTATCTTCCAGTTTGAAAGTCATCCACCAGTTACCGTTTGGATGACAATAATTCTGGTGAGGTCAGAAAACTATCTTTTCCTTCTTTAATCATTACTTCTCTTCTGTACCTGTATGCGCTTCCAAGATACCAGGACAACCCCTACATCCTCTGTAAAAGTATACCCAATACCTCTACAGGTTAGGAACCTCATTAGCTACTCAAGAGTTTTAAAATGTATTGACTTATTTACCTCCTTAAAGCTCAGCTTCCTTCTCGGCAATTTTTTCCCACCAATTTAATTTCTTTAAAACAGAATCTCAGAGTGTTGAGCATGACTGAACAGCGCTTAGGAAATTCTCACCTCCTGGTGTTTTTATTACCAAAGGTATATGTGGGGAAGATGTGGATTTAAAAAAATCTGTACAATTCTCTCTAAGCCATATGCCCCCACTTGAAATGTGAAAATACAATAGTGGCTTTCTCTAATGGTAACAGTGCAGCACATGAAGGGGGGAGAAATGTGGAATTTGTAAAAGTAATTCCCACTGTGTTATTGCCTTCTGACCCAAGAGAATTGTGTACAAAGAAATTCATTTAAATTATGGACATTAATTCACTAGCTAGAACTTTAGATAATGATTTCATCAAGGGAAAATGCAGTGCAGTCCCAGGAATAAATAAGGTTTAACAACTTAGTAGAACCTTTTCTGCGTTGTCATAAGTCAAAACCACACTTCTGTAATTTTGGCAGCAACGCTATTCTTTCTGCAGAGCATGGAGCCTAATATGTGCACGATGGGGCTTAATCATTGCATGTTTCTGTTTTTAGCAGGACAGCCTCAAGAACAACTTCTCTCCTTATTTTTGTTCTTTCTGTGGCCCACTGACAGAACTGGCAAACGGAAAATTTATCATGACAGATGCATGGCAGTGGGAGAGTGGGGCCATTTTGTGACGCATCCGTTCAACAGACACTTAAGCCCCTCCCTTGCCAGGGCCTGGTGGCAAATGCTGAGCTTCAGGGCAAGTGAGCTTTCATTCCTGCCTCTCTGCTACTCTTGTCTCATCGCTGGGACAAACACCCGACCCTCCAAAGGAAGGAAGGAAAGGTTCACTTAGCTCCCACTTACTGGAGGTTTCAGTCCACACCAGGCTGGCTCCAGGGCAGACTGTCACAGGGCAGAGGGCAGCAGTTCATGGCAGTGACAAAGAGCAGGGGATCAAAGGGAGGAGTAGGAGCAACAATGGAAACAGAGAGAGACTCTCTCTCTCTTAAATTGCATTCAGGCTGTCGTTCCAGGCTTGGGACATGCACCCAGAATCCCAGCAGTACTAAGATGCATAATCCTAGTGAATCATGAGTTAGTCTCAAACTCCAGAAGTCCCTGCCCCCTGACTGCATGAGGCTTGTGGGGGCAACTAGACACAAACCATAACACTGCCCCCATGGGCTTACTTGCTAGCAAAGAGAGGTGCACAATGCTTCAATCTGTAAGATAATCCCAGAAGCACAGGGTACAGATAGGAAGCCTGCAATCTTGGCAGTTTGGGAGGCTGAGGTGGGAGGATTTGAGTTTAAGGCCAGCCTGAGCAAGAAGGCCCTATCCCGAAAAGGGATAGAGTAGGAGATTGGCTGTAGCTTAGTAATAGAGTGCTACTGTTTTTGAATGCTGTTACTGCTGAGAGAGACAGAGAGATGTGGGGGGGGAGGAGGGGGAGAGGGAGAGGCAGCGAGAGAAAGTAAAAAGGTCTAGCAATGGGGAATGAAGAGGCACTAAGCGGTGAGAATGCGTCTCTAAGGTGGTAACAGTGAATGAGTCACAAGAAAGCTGCTCTCTAGGGTGCAGGGGTAAGGCATTGGGGGACTGAGGGGGACAGGGGTCAGCTCCCTGTGTCAGTGGACAACGAGATCAGAAGGGAGCAGGGGCAGGAGCTGGAAAGCACCCTGTGTTTTGTTTTGAGGGATCTGGAACGACATGGGGAGCTTTGAGCAGGTGAACAGCATGATCTTTTAAGGTCACTGTGGCTTGAGTGGACAGTGGATTTGGTAGGGGTGGTGGACAAAATTAGCACTTGCGAGAGGGCTCCCGGAGAGTTAGGTTAGTGGAGCCACTAGCTTTCTACTCCATGGTTTCATGTATGGAGACAATCCAGTTTCAGGGACCATGTTCTAATCTAACTCTGCTTTATGCACTTTCTTACTTGGGCTTCAGGACACCTGATCACACAGTCCCTTCCCCCTCTGAAACCTTGAGGGGGCTGCTCTGTGGACTTGAAGACCCTCTGCTAGGGGTGAGCCTGTCTAAAGGCTCCGCTTGAGATCACAGGAAGAGGCAGACATGGGTTGAAGGAGCCAGAGGGGGAACCATAGTCGCTTCGGTGGCCAAGAACATGGAGCCACAACAGTCGTGATCCCTGGAAGGACCCAATGCCCTTGATAGAGTGGCTTTGCCTCTGACTTCGTCTCAGTGTGACAGGTGTGGTCACTGCAGCTGGGAAATGTTCAGGACCTGGAATCTGTACTCTGAGCCCTCCAGCAAGGGCCGCGGACCCCAGGGTACTCGGGAGGTGACCGGATCGATCTGTTTTGCGGTCAGCTTCATCCTTGCAGAGTGCTTCTATTCTCAGAAAGGAGTAATCCTCGCCTCACACGTGACTCGTGGGTGGAGATTCTTTTCTGACTCCCAAAGTCTTCGTTTGATGCAGAAAAGCTCTGTCTGTTTTAAGAAGGGACCGTGTTTGGGGCATCCAAGCTTCAGCGCCCCTCTGGCAGCTGAGGCAAGACTGTAGTGCAATTCTTGTACAGGGGCCTGTCGCAAAACTTTGCGGGACAGTGACTTCCTCGAAATTCCCTCCTCAAGGCCTAGCCATGTCACGCCCTTGCCCCCCCCCCAACTTTGGTCACCAGATATCCCTGGCTGTGCCTGAAATCTCCATGTTTCTCTCTCCTCTCCTTCCTTGCTGGCCAGGAGACCCCTCTAACACTCTCATCCCCTGAGCCCATCAGGAGCCGCCCCGATGCCCGACTGGCCCCGTGAGTGTCCTGACCACCCGTGTCTGCAAACACCTGACCTGATCCGGGTCAGCCCAGTTCCTGGTCATCAATTCCACAGCAATGGACAGAGCCAAAACCAAGTAAATTCATTAATAGGGCCACAGCTCTGGAGCTGACATTGCTGTTCCCACTCCCACAGTGAAGTGACCCTGTAAATTAACAATTTTCTTCAGCCCGCATCCACCGCCCAAGATTGATGAGTCAGATTTATTCCCAACATTAGCTGATCTCTTCAAATGGAGGCATCAGAATGTACAGCGGAGCTCTGGTCCCTGACCTCCGGCTGGTGCTGAGAGGGATTTTATATAAGGAGGTTTCATTGCTACTTTTCAATACAGATCAATGCTTGCAATGTCAAGGCACATTTCTTTGTGAGACTGGGAGGAGCATGAGAGATCAGAACAGGCAGAGCGCAGTCCCGCGGAAGCTGCTCTCTTCCACTGACCCACGAGAGAATAGTTAAGCTGCGGCAGGGCGGCAGAAAGTCTGAACAGAGAATGAATAAACTGCTGAGACTATGAAAGACCCGGCAGGATGGCTCAGAGGTCTAAAGCGCCTGCTTAGGAAAGCTTGGGCGGCTGCAGGGACCGCGGTTCGATCCCTGGCACCACATGCTGTGCCAGCCCTGCCCTCAGGGCAGGCTGAGCCGGCCATAAAAATAAATAAATAAACAAACAAAAGTTCTGAAACAAGAAAAAAATAAAAATAACAAAAAAATAAATTATATATATATATATAAAAAAAAAAGAAAGACCCGGGAGCTGCTTAGGCAGCCAGAGCAGACCGAGTTCAATTCAGAGAGCTTGTTGAGGGGCCACCAGCTTCAGCGCTGGGCCTGCGATCCCGAGGTCACATTCCTGCGGGATGTGGGACTGAAACACCTCCTGCTCCATGTCTCACCCTAGCGCAGTGCCTGCAGTGTGGTGGGGCTCACTAAATATTTGCTGACACATCCGCTAGGTTAAAAAGAGGATTTGTGAGTAGAAGGATGTTACTACACGTAAAGAGACTGCAAGTAGCATCGGGGTTGTGGCGCAAGAGAAATTTTCTCTGGCAGTCATCCCACACACTTTTGAGGTGAACTCTTGATGTGATTCTCTTTCAATGTCATGCAATGGTGGCAGGGGACAAACGGAGAGGAAACACACACAGCAGTGGCCCTGGGAGCCAGTTCTCCATGACGTCATTCTATCTCAGCATTAAACGGGTATGATTTTGAGCAGGAAGTGTCAGTTGTTTTAATCCAAGTTTTGAATGCATTTTGAATTTCAAATCTGTCAGAGATCATTTACAATGAGGTCATTTTCTTTTATATACTATATTTTTTCACGTTTATAATTCTGCGTTGCTATTCTCAAATGTACATGTACCAATATTAAGAGAAAGAGAAAGCATCAGACCTGATTATTTTTCCTGGCCACAGCTAAGAGCTAGTCTCCTCTTCCCGAAGACGATATGAGTGCAATTTTGTCTCTAATCTGTATGATTTAGATATACCATGTCTCATTGTTCTGAAGACAGAGTTGTTCATGGACTGTTGGGAGGCATTTGGTCATTGGGCCTGTAGCTTCATCTATGGAATGATGGAGCCACTGATGAAATCCTAACTTGATGGCATCACTGGGAGGTGGTAGACACAGGATGTAGGACCTAGTCAAAGGTAGCAGATCGAGAGGGCTTAACCTAGGGGATGGCTACCTGCTCACCAGCCCCTTCCTCTTGGCTGTTTCCTCTCGTGGTGCTTCCTGGGTGCAGTGAGGTGACAAGCCCTTCTTCTGCCATACTGCTGCTTTTCCACAGGCCTGAAGCAAGGCAGACAGTTGACCATGGACTGCTACCTTCAAAGTCATGAGCCACAACAAACCTTTTCGCCCTTAAGATATTTGTGTCAGGTACTTTGTTACAGCAAGGGAAAACTGACTGGGACATTATGCCAGGTTGCTGCCTAAAAATGATATCCATTAATTCATTGCTTTATTTATTTAACAAAGATTTATTGAGTGCCTAGTGGACTAAGCATTTTGTTAAGTGGGGGCTCAACTTGAATTAAGGTGCAAAGCTAATTTTAATGGGTAGGGCATGGAATGTGGTACACTTTTGAGTGTCAGTCTTTTTTTTCCTGTCAGTTAAAAGAATATACATGCTAACTTTTAAGCTTCATGCTAGCCTAAGTATTTTACACCTAATTGGCCATAATGGACTGCACATGTTTGGGAGCCTGTGTGTTATGGGAGTGGGACTTTGAGGGATGCCAGCTTCCTCTTTTAGCTGGCAAAATAATTTTAAGGCACATTGCTCAGCAGTGTGACTGGTGGTCATGTTGTCTAAAGTGGCGTGAAGCACAGCTTTTCTCATTCTCTTGAATAATTTCTGAAAGAAAGAGCTGGCTCAGCTTTTCCCCGCTATGATCCTTTGGACATAGACATGCTGAGATCCAAGATTTTATAAGTCTGGAGTGAAAATAAAGTGCTCTTCCCATTAGTACTTTAGAAGACCCTCCAAGGCGTGATGTAGACTTCTGATTCAGAAGCAGAGATGCTTCAGTGTTACAGCTGTCTCTGGACTACTCCTGTGGGCTCAACTCTTGACTACTTCAGGTGGTGCTGAGTTGAATGGTCTCCTTGCTGGTGAGATAGTTTCTTGCATAAACGCATGTATAGAAGGGTGAAATTCCCTTTTCCTCAAACTCCCTAATCTTAACCCCCACAAGGTCATTCAAGCAATTGCAGGCTTTAGTAGGAGTGGGCCGTCTGACAGGCACCCACAGGAGCTAAGGTGGCTCTCATGGGAAGTGTTGTGGGCAGAGAAGTTGAGAAGGAGAATTTCTAGCAAATGGAGTTGAAGGTATGGAGCAATCCCCCTCTATGCAGTTCACCAACACAACTGTATCCTGGAGAAAGAAAGATCTTGGGCCTGACACTGCTTCTCAATCCACGAGTCCTCTATGAGTCTTCTTGGCTCCGATCACCACTGGCACAGCCACGCACCCAATGCTCTGTGAGGAGACTCAGCTTTACTAGGGCAGAGCGGAGGGCCAGGACTCTGGCAAGCAAGTGTCACCCGCAGGAGGTTCTCCCGTAGGTGCCACTCTTGGAAAGATGCACAGGTGCTTTCCAAGATCCCTGGACAGCCAGGAACACGCCTGCCTTGGCAGCTTGTGTGTCTGTAGAAATGTCTCTGAGGTATGTTTGGATGGCAGCCTCTGGTCTTACAGAAGAGCCTTTATAAAACATGGCCACACTGTCCATCTGTGTAGCTTCCAGCTTGTGAGTGGCATTGCTTATTTCATGGTTCTTGAGATGAGGGTCTAGTGAGGTAGTTTGAGAACCCAGAGTTCCCAGAACCATTTCAGGGCTTCTACTGTAAGGAAAGAAGTATATTCAGTCTAAAGTACTCTATGGGTCTCTTAATCTCACGTTGTTCATTTTTGCATCATCTTGCAGATGTTGAATTACTTTTTCCTGCATTCTGGTTGTTTTTAAAAGATCCTTTCTTACTCTTTCACTGGCTGCAACTGTGTCTTCAAGGTTCGAAACTCTATCTTCATTTTCGTTCATTCGGCTCTACCAACTTGTGATGGAGATTTTATTTTCTTGTATATCTCTTTGAAACTGTTTCATGCGATCTATGTCTTTCCTATATTGCTCTGTCAGGGAGTCCATAATTTCTCTATTCTCCTCTAATTTTTTATCAATGTCTTCTTTAATAGTATTGAAGTCTGTCATTATGGTTATCCTTTCTCTCTCTAATACAGAGATTATTTCTGTTCTGTTCTTCTTTCTACTTTTGTGTAGTTGTTCCCCTACTTGAGATGCTATTGATTTAGGCATGTCTTTGTCAACTTTAGATATTATTTCTGCTCTGATGTCCTCTATACGCTTCTCCAGCCGTTTTCCATTTCATGTATTTCTTTTTTTACTTCAGATGTTATCTCTGATCTCAGTTGCTCTATAAGTTTCTGCACTTGTGTGTCTGCCTTAGATGCTACCAATTCAGAGGTTTCATCTGTATGATTCCCATTTTCTTCCATGATAGTGTCTTCTGTATTTGGTTTGGGTGGGCACGGGCCCTGAGATTGCCTCCTACTCCTTGTTGTTATCATTTTGTATGGAAGCGACCTCTGCACTTTGGTGGCATTATGCTGTGTCTATGGGCGTTTGGTCTGGAGACTCCAAGCTGGTTCCTCTACAGAGGTTCCTGACTCTGTGTTGGAGCTC
>PVJA010031249.1:0-24293 GCA_004027025.1 Myocastor coypus | reverse complement strand
GGCTACAAAAGTGAGCTCAAGGCCAGCCTCAACTGCATAGCAAGACCCTGTCTCAAAAAGACAAAAAAAAAAAAAATAAAAAAAAATTAACATGTAATATAGCACAGATAATAAGTTACTGTTTGATATAAAGTCTTATGTATATTAAATATAAGTATATAAGTATAAGTATGTAAGTATAAGTAGTATAAGTATATAAGTATAATATAATATAATATAATATAATAAGTAAGTGTTACTCATCTAAACACATTCTCATATCTCAGTATTCCGCGTTGAATTTTGCCTGTTCTGCTTCGTGTGTTTCTGGGAATGCTGTGAGTGCATGGCCCTAGGGCAGGGCTGTTTTTCCTTATTCAGTCCAGGACCCTTTCACTTATCAAACTTTCATGGGGCTTCTCCCGTGTGCCAGCTGGCTGCTTGGGAAGTGGCAGCAAGGGAGACGCCATCCCCATGTGCCAGTGCTTAGGAGCTCGTAGCCTCATGGGGAGACAGAAGGATACAAGTGGGGAGGCAGGGGGAGCAGAGGGTGCTGAGACAGCGGGCGGGGGGAACAGGAGCAGCTGGCACCTTTTCCAGTGGTGACTCCTTGTCATGGGGGACCGTCTCAGCCCCCAGACCCTGATTGGCAGGTTATGCGTGGTAGTCTTTGGTCTTTCTCCTAGAGTCACCCTCTTTCTCTGCTCCTGAAGTTCATCTGTGACAGTGATACACATCTCATGCGAGCCAGTTCTCTCAGGCACTTACTGCCATAACCCTATGGTTCCTAACATCCTCATTTTTGTTCCTGTTCTTCAGTAAAGACTTAATCGAAGCCTGGAAAGTGAGGGTGTTGTGTCCAGAATTAGTTTGAGAGGTGAACTCACACAGGGTTGATTATTCCTTGGTTTCCAAGAACAGTGTGGAGCCGTGACCCTGGGCCAGGGCTATCGCCTGTGTGCAGGGTGTGTGTGTGTGTGTCTCAGCTTTGTGTCATCCATGTCCCCTTGGGCACTGGGATCAGGGCCACATGCACACAGCAGAGGCTGGCATGGGTATGCTAAAGGGAAGGCAGGGAGGGCTGGAGCACCTGGACACGCAAGGTGCTAGAGTGACTGGGTGGACAAGGAAGGGGGGGGTGCAGGGTCTGGAGTGATGCAGGGAACTGAGAAGGGCTGGCATGCACTGGCCCGGAGGACCATGGACTGAAGGGGAGGTGGGCAGAAGTTAGGTGCCAGATGCGTGGGGCAGGGGTGGTGGCTTTGCAGAATGAAGCTTGCCTTTTGGAGCTGGACAAGTGTGCATGCGTGTGTGTGTCTGTGTGTGTGTAAAGAAGTGTGAGTGAGGAGGTGGAAATGAGCCAGTTGTCAGCTCCTTGGATCCCATGTCTGCCAGAGAGACGGAGTGGGACACAGAGTGCCAAACTTTTAGCTCGGTGGCTCTGGTGACATAGATTTTCTCCCAGGAGGCACCTGGTGGCCTGGGCTTTCCCAGCTGTCTCTTTTTCACACAGCTCCTCAGGGACCTTTGTATTGTGATGCTATTGCCTCTGTCCCTGCCTAGCCACCCTCTTGTTTGCCCTTCTGAGGGCTTTGGTCTTTGTGCCCTGGGTAGAGTCAAAGTGGGGAGACCGTGCCATCAAAGGCATCATTTCACTTGCCACTGGAGGACTGGGGAGCAGGAGGGGACATTCATAGGATTGTGTTTACTAGACAGTGAAGTTGGGACCCAGGCAGCAGGCCAGACGGGTGGTGACAATGGTCTGGGAGGAGACCATGGGGGTCAAGACGTGGATGCCGAGGGACAGAGTATCAGGAGGAGGTTTTTGCATTTCTTCTGCCCAGGGGCTGATCCCTGGGTAGGGATGCTACTGGCCTTAGAACCTATGTTTTGGGGTGTGAAGGCAGGTAGTGTGTGTACCAGTGTTCTTCCTGCACCCCAAAGGTTGCTTTCTGTATTTTGGTGTCTGTTCTGTGGAATGTTGGCTCTCGATTCTCCTGTCTTCTGATTTTTTCCTTTTTGAATCTTAATAAAAGTATTTTCCCCATCTCAGGGACTCATAAAGAAAGGAAGTCTTTCCTGTGGCTTGTCGCTTTCTACATGGCTGCTGGATTCTACCTGCTAGTGTCTCTCCAGCTTCTCTGATACTACACTGATCCTATCTGTTTGACGCTTGTCTGAGATCACATTTCTATGTAAGCGTGAAATGGTTGACGTATTCAGGAGCATACTGCCGTACACACTGTGTGTTTAGGTGACTGTAATCACTACTCAGTCTTGAATATAGCAGTGACATTTGCCTTTTTGTCATGTATTTCAGTTGGTTAGGAGGCCACTAACGCTTATTGGTAATTGTGTTTTATTTTGTTTACTGTAAACAAGAAAAAGAACAATATGACATTCTAGAGGAAAAAAGTACACCTGTACTACGAGAAAGTCCAGTAGAAGTAGAAGTCCAAGGACAGACACCAGTGGAACTGACGACACAAGAACAGCCATCACCAGGACGAGAGGAACAAAGGCTTGAGACGCCACACTCTCCCCAACAGTCACCTTCAGAACAGTCACCCCAACAACCAAGACCTGAGACACCACAGTCTTCCGAAACATTGTCCTCTGAAAAAATATTGCAAGAACAAAGAGCCTGGAAACCAGAATCTCCAGAATCATTTTCCTCTGCAGAAATATTGCAAGGAGAAAGATCCCAGACACCAGAATCTCCTGAGTCACTGTCCTCTGAGAAATCTTCCCAAGGACAAAGATCTGAGACACCAGAGTCTCCTGGACACTTACCTTTAGAGCCAGCATCCCAGGAACAAAGTCCTGAGCAACAGGAGTCCCCTAGGCCATTATCCTCGGGACAGTGAGCTCAGACACAGATGGCTTAGGGAGAGGAACATGAACAAATACTACAAAAAACGAATAGCAGCTGTGTTGTGAAGAACGGCCTTCTGAAGCTGAAAAGGATCACACAATAAATGAAAACAAAATTCTATACTTTTTCCCACTTTATGCTGAAGAGGTATGCCAGTAGAGTATTAAGACTGCATTTTATGCTGGGCGTGGTGGCTCATGCCTGTAATCCCAGCACTTGGGAGGCTGAGGCAGGAGGATCGGTGCGAGTTCGAGACCAGCCTGGGCTACAAAAGTGAGCTCAAGACCAGCCTGAACTGCATAGTGAGACCCTATCTCAAAAAGCCAAAAAAAAAAAGACTGCATTTTATGTTTGTGTGGCCAGGCTAAAGTCTAGAAAATGGTTTAAGCCATGTTTGCTGTGGAGTTCCTTTCTGTACAGAGGAAAGGGAAGGGATAGGGGAGGGATGTCATCTGGGAGGCTTAGTATAGCACTGCTACCTGTGGCAGATGTTTCCTTCTTAGTGATTCACCCACACCTGGTCACCAGTATGACTTGGCCAGCCAAACTGACACAAGGCTAAGGTGTTTGAAAGCTGGGGGAAGAAGGGATATGGGGCGGGGAGTAGGAGCACAGCAGAGGACATTTCAGATTACCTGATATGTGGTGGTCTCTAGCACTGAGCCACTTGAGACATGCCCAGGACCAGCCATGCTCTACATTGATCTCTGCACAGAGGCCCATGACCATCTGTTCTCTGTGGGTGGCTGTCACCTCATGCCACAGGACCTGCATTCTTGCCTTGCCCTGCAGTGAAGCATAGCACCCACATATGCTAGGTCCCATGAGGACAGGGTGGAGGGTGATGCCATGTGTGGCCAGACCACAGCTCATGGAGATGTTCTATTGCCTGCTTTTCTGTCTTTCAGATGGCCTGGGAGTAGCAACCAACACCTCAACCCAAGAACCTGTCTACTGAACGTTAGCTTTTCTTTAACCACGGGACATTTTAACAGCAGGGAAGCTGTGTTTGAGGTGATTCTAATGCCCCATCTTGGTGACTTGTCAAAAGCTAAGAACATTTACCTACTTAGTCCATTGCTCCAATTCCTTTGCCTGGTGATATTCTTTTTAGTAAACATTTAAAAGAATGAAATGTGGTTCTTTATCCTTAAGCCTCTGCAATCATTTGGAAAATTCAGAGAAATTCAAAATCACTTATGTCCATTTCTCCCTTATTATTTTTTTCTCAGACTGTGTGTGGGAACATATTATTTCATCTTTACTCAACTTGAAAATTCTTATTAAAAGAGGAACTGAAATACGAGTTGAGGTGAAGGTATTTCTTTTTGTCTTTTTTGAGACAAGAGTTTCACTATGCAGTTTAGGCTGGCCTTGAGCTCACTTGTAGCCCAGGTTGGCCTGGAACTTTCAGTGATCCTTCTGCCCCAGCCTCCTTAGTGTTGGGGTTACAGGTGTGCACCACCATGCCTGGTCATGAAACCATTTTACCTCCTAAATGTTTTGTCAAAAATGAAAAAAAGGATCCAGCATTAGCTGTGAAAGGATTTTATTAATTATTTACCTAAATAAGCAAAAAATAATACTTCTGTGTCTGCATCATATATGTTCAATCAAAAGATTGAATAGTGCTTCATTAGTAAAGATTATAATTTCAGCAAATTATGTCTTTGGAACACTATTTCCATCTAGACATTTGAAGGTTGTTTTGCTGAGATGAATATGGTTTTTATGTCTGTTTGCATTATAGTCACATTTAAAGAAGTTGTTGGTTATAAACCTGTATATTTTGGTAAAAACAATCATGTGCTATAAACAAGATTAAATATTTCACCATAGGCCATTACATGTCTTAATTTCCAAGACACTGAACATTGTTATGAAGTTAAGTGTGTTTACTGTTAACTGTTATATTATTGTGTGAACCTGGTCTATTCTAAAGAGCAGTTAATGCTTAATTTTTTCTCTCTCCTTTTCAATTTCTTATAATTTTTGATGAATTTTACATGCTTATATCTGGTAATCTGAACATCTAATTTGAAGACAATATGACAACTATTGTTGGTTTCCTACCATTTTGTATAGTGAAATTCTGCATCATTTCTATTTTTTTAACTATTTTTTATTATCTTTAAAAATGAAAATAATATACAATATATTAACCACTCTTATCCTCCATATCATTGTGAACCTTTGTTTTTTATTTTTATTTTTTAAATTTTATTATTTTTCATAAGAAATAACAATGAGATAGTTTTAAAACACGTTAGTAGGATAGCCACAATAATTAATACAATGCATATTGTTGTCTTGATAGTAGTTGTTCGGAGTAAAAGATGCAGATATGATAACTTTTCTAAACACTATTGGTACAAATATTTCTTCTCATTGAACTAAGAAACTAGTTGTATGTATAGTCCAATACTCCATAAAGTAGTGGGTTATCAGCAGAACTGGCAATGTTAAAAGCTGTTGACTTGAGACTTTCATAGCTCAGCATACTAATCTGGATTTACTTTTTTTTTTTTTTTAATGAGCAGAATATATTTATTGAGGGAAAGAAAGCTCCTGTCTGAGAGAGGGACAGGAGGGGGGTCCTGAGTGGGTGTCTCCCTGGATTTACTTTTTATGCCTTGTGGTTAAACTTTTCTTCTGGGTGGTTAAGGTCAAGATAAAGAAGACCTATATAACAAAACATGTAACTTTTGTATGCGACAAGATCAGCCAAATCCCCTCAGGATTAACTTTGCAACCATGTATAGCATTTTATAGAACTTTTGTCAGTGTCAGCCATCTGGATGAGTCATGGCCATTTCTTGACCAGTTCCTCTCTGTGAAAGCCTGAGAGAATGTTTTCTCCCTGGGTTACTGTCCCTAGACACACTATACTTCATTTGTCCCTTTCCTCTGAGGTCCCATAATCTCTTTGACCAGAAAATTTGGGAAAACACTGAGTTATAGGATGTGACAGCACAGGCTTTCTTATGTCCTGAGTCCTCACTGACCTTGAAGGGCCAGAGACAAAATGATGGCTATCCTGGTAGCTCTTCTTTTTCTCTAAGAAACAACAGGAACAGATGAATACTCTAATGCTGCACTTAAATCATATAGAAAAGGAAGACCAAACCAAACCCAAAGCCCAAAGACAGGAGGAAATTATAAAGATTAGAGCAGAAATTAATTGTATTGAGATGAAGAAGAGTATACAAATAATTAGTGAATCAAAAAGCTGGTTCTTTGAAAAATTAAATAAAATTGATAAGCTCCTAGCTAAGTTCATCAAAAAGAGGAAAGAAAAAACTCAGATTCTAGTAATAAGGAATGAAAAGTGTGACATTACTACAGACCCAGTGGCAATTTAGAAGATCATTAATAGCTACTTTAAGAATCTGTACTCTCACAAAATTGAAGACACAGATGACATGGACAGATTTCCTAGAAAGCTGCAATTTACCAAAACTGAATTAAGATATAAGAACTTGCAATAACCCAATAACAGCCAATGAAATACAAAATATAATAATAAAAAACCCTATAGACAAAGAAAAGGCCAGGACCTGATGGATTAACCATTGAATTCTACAAGAAATGTACAGAAGGTATAATCACAATACTTTTCAAACTCTTCAATGAAATCATTGAAGATCCATCCTAAAATCATTCCTGAAGGCAAGTATTATACTGATACCAAAATCAGAGAAAGAAGCAAATATAAAAGAGAACTATAGGCCAACCTCATCCATGAACCCAAATGCAAATATTCTCAATAGAATCCTAGCAAATGGGATACCGCAATTCTTTTAAAAAATGATACATCATGACCAGATAGGACTCTCCCAGGAATGAAAGGATAGTTCAACATAAGCAAGTCTATAAATGTAACACACTATATCAATAGAGCTAAATTCCAACACCACATGATCATCTCAATTGATGAAGGAAAGGCTTTTGACAAAGTCCAACATTCATGCTCAAAGTCCTACATCAAATTGGAATAGATGGCCTCTACCTTAGTCTGACAAAAACCATCTATGACAATCCAATAGCTAAGGTCGGAATGTAGACTGGTGCAACCATTATGGAAATCAGTGTGGGAACTCCTTAAAAAACTAGGACTGAAAATCCCATTCAATATAGCTATCGCCATACTGGGAATTATCCCAGAAGAACTGAAAATATCATATCCTAGTGATATTTTTGCACCTATGTATAGCAGCACAGTTTGTGGTAGCCAAATCTTGGAAGCAACCAAAATGCCTATCACCTGAAGAGTGGATGAAAAAATGTGGTGTTTTTATACAAGAATTATTACTCAGCTATAAAGGATGATAAACTCAAAGCCTTCACATATAAATGGATGTATATTGAACATATACTCATAAGTGAAATAAACCAGACCTACATGTGTAAATAACTTATGGTGTCCTTAATATAAGAACTCAAAAGAAGAAATAATGGAAAGTTATAATATAGTTAAATGGAAAGTGAGAATTAAAGGATTAAACAATGAAGAGAGAGCTAGGAGAAAAATTAGGAAACATGATATGGACAAAACTATGCATTAATATACAAAAGATGGTTAAAGTCAGTGGTCCTAAAAATATCCAACAGGTCTTTAAAACTAGCAGGTAATTGGTAGAATTTGCACCCTGATTAAGTATATGTACTGATATCCACGAACTAAGCAAATACACTGAGGATAGTAGTGTGTAATACTAAAACCATGCTTGGAATACCTATCACTCTGGTCTTCTAATTAGGCACTACTTCTAATGTCATATCAATTATTATTAGTTTTTTTGTCTTTTTGAGACATTGTCTCACTACACAGTTCAGGCTGGCCTTGAGCTCACTTTTGTAGCCCAGGCTGGTCTCGAACTCTCACCAATCCTCCTGCCTCAGCCTCCCGAGTGCTGGGATTACAGGCGTGCGCCACCACGCCCGGCCATATCAATTACTGCTATACTCTCTCTCAAGTAAATGTTTCTTTAAAAATTTAAGAAAGTAATGAAAGAGAATATGAGACAAGGAAAATAGGCCATAGAAGTGTTCCACTACAATTTTTAAGTTTCTAAATCTTTGTGTAGTGATGTGCACTTGTTTAAGTTTAGGATATCAACAATTGATGGAAAATGCCTGATTCATATTATGTCTAAGGTGTTTGATATTCAGGAAGATATTAAGCTCAAGTGCCTATGTTATAGGGAATAATATCATTAAGCTTCTCTTCTGGAAGGTTAACAATGTAAGCTGGCAGACGAAATAATTAGAGAAAAAGAAGGGATACAAGAGGCCTTAGCCTTCAAGGTCAGTGGGGGCACAGGACATAAAAGAACCTGTACTGTAATGGCCTATAACTGAATGGGGTCTCAAATTTCCTGTTTAAGGAGATTATGGGGCCACAGAGGATAGGGATCAATGATGTATAGTGTACCTAAGGAGTTCCACCTAGAGAGAAAACATTCTCTCAGGCTTTCACAGAGAGTAAATTGGTCAAGTAATGGCCGTGATTCATCTAGACGGCTAACACTGACAAAAGTTCTACAATACATGGTATCAGGGAAAATCCCAAGGGAACCTGACTGACCTTGTCAGATATAAAAGTTACATTTTTTGGTAATACAGGTCTTACTTTATCTTTGTCTTAACCATCCAGCAGAAAAGTCTAACCATGAGGTATAAAAATGGAAAAACATATTAAGAAGCTGAGGTATAAAAGGCTCAAGTGAAGAGCTTCCACCTATGCTAGATGACCTGATAACCTACTACCGTATGGACTATTGAACTATATATACAGCTACTTCTCCTTGTGCAATGAAAAGAAAGATTTGTAGTAAAGATGTTTAGACAAGAAATCATGTCTGCATCTTGTACTCTGAATGACTATGATCAAGACAACAATAATCAATGTTCTAATTATTGTAAAAACAAGGACAGGAGCTGCATTAAAACAAATGGAGCGAAGCAGGTACAGTCAGCTTTTGTAATGTATTTTCATTAACCCCTAATGCTGAAGCATTACTGTTCCCATGTGCATTTGGTATAGCAGCATAGATGAGCTGGGGGTGGTGTGGCAGGCCTGTAATCTCAGCATCCTTGGAGGCTGAGGGACTAGAATCCCACATTTCAGTTCAGCTTGGGCTCAAAATAAAAAATAAAAAAATTGTAAAGGCCCTGACTCAATGCCTTGCACTGCCAAAAACAACAACAACAACAATTTTTTTTTTTTTTTTTTTTTTTGTCTTTTTGAGACAGGGTCTCGCTATGCAGTTGAGGCTGGTCCTGCGCTCACTTTTGTAGCCCAGGCTGGTCTCAAACTCGAACCAGTCCTCCTGCCTCAGCCTCCCAAGTGCTGGGATTACAGGCATGAGCCACCACGCTCGGCAACAACAACAATTTATTTGAGATTTCTTTTTTGATTCCATGTACAAGTTTCAAACCTGGTGTCTGTTCTACATTTCTGTTTGTTTATTTATTTTTTATGACCGGCTCAGCTTGCCCTGAGGGCAGGGCTGGCACAGTATGTGGTCCTGGGAATCGAACTGCACTCCCTGCAGCTGCCTAAGCTTTCCTAAGCAGGCGCTTTAGACCACTGAGCCATCCTACCGGGCCTGTACTACATTTCTAACACATCTCACATTGGAGTCGCCAGGTGTCCTATCTTAGTTGCCTTGGTGGCCATCATCTTGGGCTGTCCCCTTGAGATGCACGCTTGTGTCATGGGGTCTGGGCAGTGTGGGTGGATCTGAATGGCTGGGCAGGTCTGTGGCGTGGCATTCAGTGGAGTGTTGCCATCTTCCTGTTGGCAAGGTGGGCCTTGATGTGGAGAAGCAAGGGCCTCATGGCTCTGTGAAGGACAGAACAGACAGGGTGGCACATCACACTGCCAGAGTCATGCATTAGGAGCTGGGACCAGAATAGCAGTGCCTGTCCCTGCTGCAGTGCCACCCCTCACTGCCATAGATCATGCTGTCCTCTGGCCATCTGGGTATTGAGGGACGCCGGATGCCCTGCAAGGTGCCCTGCAGAGCTGAGCTGCCAGTCTGTGCATCTCCAGCCTCTTTGGCCCAGATCTGCACACACATCTTGCCCCTCTGCAATGAGGCCCCATGCTCAGAGCAGCTGTGAGGTTGGGCTCTGCCTCTCTGTAGCTGCAGTGTTTGGCTGGCGGAATGATTAGTGATAAAAGCAGAAAACGAATGGCCCGAAACGCAGATACCTCTGCCAAGTCTCCTACGGCTAACTCCCAGTTGTTATAAATAATAAAATAATAGCATCACTCTGCTCCTGGTTGCAGTATGGTGTGAGAGGAAAATAAATTGCTATTGCGTTAGAATCACAGCTATATTTTATGTTGTTTTGCTTCTTTTCAATGTGTTTTTCTCTGTTGCTCCAACATGATGAGCTGTAGTCCTGTCAGTTTCATCCCAGAATTCAGCATAGAAAATGTTTTTTGGCTCCCTGATAGATGCATTTAGATTGCTTTTCCAACTGCCCCGGAAGTTCAGGGACTGATCAGCACTTGATTTCCCTGACTCCCTAACTCTGAGGCCACCCAACTGTGGGTGCACTTAAAAATGTAAGTGCTGAGCCCCTGTACCCTAAAGACAGAAATGTTTGAAAAGGACACATAGAACCCATCTGTCCCCGCAGCAAGGGTGCCTTCTGCTAATGTTTCAGTGGCTCACAGCTGTGGCAGGGTTGTCCCTGTTCTTTTTCAAGTGAATCTGGAGAATCACAGGTCAGGCATCGGTCAGGACAGGCGACGATGGCAGATGGCTCATGCAGAGGGACAGAGGTGGCCTCCAGTGAGCATCTGGGGGTGGGGCTGCTGGCCGGGAGGGAGGGTGGGCCAAGGAGAGGTGGACAGTACCCATCTGCCTTTGCTCTTTCCATTGTGCATTTTAGGAAATAGCTGTTGGATCACTTCTGTGGGGTCTCTTTATGGAGCAACCATTGGAAAACAAACAGCCCGGTTCATTTTTAGGGCAAAAGTACCATTGAAATGCTTCCTTGGAGGATGCGAATCCAGTATTCGTTACTGGGTACACACATGTGCATATTTCAGCTTAACCTGCCTAGAACCATAGGATCCCCAGCCAGGGAAATATGGGGCAACAAACTCACTCAGCAATAGCGGCTGAAGAGTAGACAGTGTTACGGGTTGTGGCCAGGTGTCCCCCCCAAAGCCTCATGCAGTCACGGGGCAGCTTCTGGAGTTTGTGATTGATTATTGTGGGTGTGGCCGCTGCCCCTGCCCTAGGGCAGGAAATTGGCATTACAACATAAGGAGGGCAGAGAGCCTAGCTGGCTGCCTGAGCTGCTGCCACTCCCTCAGCTCTCTGCTGCCACCATGAACCTCTGCCCTCTGCCCTGTGCCACTCAGCCTTGGAGCCGGTGGGGAATGAACTGAAACCTCCAGCAACTCTGAGCTAAATAAATCTTTCCTTCCCTAATTTTGATGCTGGGTATTTGTCCCAGCAATAAGAGAAGTGTAACTGGGACACGATTGCTGAAAAATGTCAACTGAGGCCTGATCCAGCCCCAGCTCTCAAGCAGGTCATAGTGGCAAGCCCTTATAGCCTACCACATGAGTGGCTCCCAGAGGCGGGAGGCAAGGCCTCCCTCCCCTGGCCTCCCTGGAGGCACTGGAAGGAAAAGGAGAAGCAAAGAAAAGGCTTTGTTCCCATGGTCATCTAGGTGCTCATGAATTGTGACCTGTGTTTGGAGGGGGGACACTCCAGCAGAGAACTGTCCTTAGTAGTGAGCCTGGGACTTTGGGCACTGGGGCTCACCATGGTATGCTGAGTGGCTACCATGCAAGAAAAGATATCACTGACCTTCCTAGGCTGGAAAGTATTTAAGAATTGTTCACAAGGAGATGCTGGTTCTATTATGACCATCAAAGAAACAGAATTTTTTTTTAAATTTAATTTAATTTAATTTTTTCTTGTTTCAGAACTTTTGTTTGTTTGTTTATTTATTTTTATGGCCGGCTCAGCCTGCCCCGAGGGCAGGGCTGGCACAGCATGTGGTGCTGGGGATCGAACTGCCGTCTCTGAAGCCATCCAAGCTTTCCTAAGTGAGTGCTTTAGACCACTGAGCCATCCTGCCAGGCCCAGAACGTGTGTGTGTTTTTTTAAAATTTAATTTTAAAAATATATTTAGTACAGGGTCTACAGGGTCTCACTGCACAGCTCAGACTCGTAGCGATCCTCCTGTTTTGAGCCTCCAAGCACTGGGATTACAGGCACGCACCACCATTGCAGTCTGTGTGCCCCAGGGGCAGGTTGGCCTGGCGTGCTGGGGATCGAACCCTGCTCCTTGTATCTGCCTAAGCAGATGCTTTAGTCCACTGAGCTGTCTGGCTGGCCCAAGGAGCAGAATAGGAATAGAATGGGTCACATGCTAGGGTGGAAGGAAATTTCAGCATACCGCAGAGTGTGCAGAAATCTTGGGGCTACCAGCGATGACTGGAATGGTTTTTCCAGATATTTCTTAAACAGCAGAGCACCCTTAAATACAGCCCCCAGCAGTTGCTTCTGTAGCATCGTGTGCGGAACCCTGATAGGAAGGTTTCTGTCTATCCCCGCCTGGTATGATTTAATGAAAAGAGAAGACAGCAAGGCGTTGTGCTCACAGCCCGGAGGGAGAGGGATGGAGAGCCCGCTGGGGCTGTCAGGCTGCGTTTCATCTCTGCTGTCTGCACGCCGAGCTGAGATGGCAGAGCCCTGCTGCGCGCTGCAGCCAGGCTCCTCAGGCTCCTGGCTGGGGGCGCAGACGCGAGCTCTCCGGTCCTCAGGCCGCCTGCGGGGAGCCGAGGGTCACCAGGGGGAAGCTGGGGAATCTTAATGGAGCTCTGCTTCTTTGATCATGTCCGGGGCAGCCGGACTGGAGGGCACAGAGGCGAGGCTTCAGGGGCGGCTCAGCACAGCAAGCAGCTGGCGGCAGGCGGAGACAGAGCTGCGTGTGGTTCACGCACACTCTTAGGGAGAGGAAAGGCAGGTGAAGCTCTCGGGGACCGGGGATCCAGCCTCGCTGTCCTGCCTGCGCAGCCAGCCTAGACGGACCCGCGTGAGGCACACCCGTGGCGAGTGGACGATCGAAAAGGAAAACATTAAGAGGTGTGAGAAAAATGGGAACATTTATTATTACTTTTTCCATTTGTGTATTTGGTACAGGGTCTCACTACACAGGTCGGACTCATGGTGATCCTGTTGTTTTCAGCCTCCCCAGTGCTGGGATTATAGGCATGCACCACCACGCCCAGACTTTGTCACTGGCTCAGTGTGCCCAGGGGGCGGGGCTGGTGTGGCATGTTGGACTGGGGATTGAACCCTGGTCCCTGAACTTACCAAAGCAGGCGCTTTGTCCACTGAGCTATCTTGCTGGCCCATAATGTGAAAATTTAAATGTGAATGAAGTGTGTTATATTAAAGGCACTTGACCATGAATTCCCTTCATAATGCCCCCAGATCCTGTCATTTTCGCCCCTTTCTGCAGCAGCTCTGGAGCCCGCTTTCCTGAGGGTCCTTACAAGCTGTCGTCTAATGGAAGTGCAGGTGTATGAAAATATGACGGTACAGACCTTAGTCACAGGATTTGGCACCGTGTGACTTTTGGCTCTTTCTCAGATGGCAATATGACCAGGGAAGAGAAACGCTTTAAATCCATTCAGGACATTGAGGCAGACAGGATAGCTCAGGAAAGAGGACGCCAGAGCTGCTTCAGAATGGCAGGAACGGCTGGATGCACGTGCTCAACGTGAGGGGAGGGCTGGAGGGGGTCGTGGCAGTGTCTTTTATTACAATAAGAGAGTTCAACATTCACTCTACTTTCGGGTCACATCTCACAGGATGCTTTAGTGAAAGGCATAGTTACAGAAGATTATTCAGGCTCTGGGGATGCACAATAGCCTGGTCCTGTCTCTAGAGCTAGGGTGTCTATGACCCCTCAGGCCCCTCCTGCAGCCTGGGAGGCAGTGCAATGGTGGGCTGTGTCCTTGATGATGCTGTGCCCTGAGGTCCATGTGCCTGAACCTGTGACAGGGCTCAAGTTCCCTATGTTTACCCACCTGGGGGTGTTCACAGGGGTTTGGAAACTTGGGTCCTCAGTGGAGCTTGCTGGGAGGGCATGCATTGGGGGCTAAGGCGCTCACTTGTGGTACAGCATAACAGCTGCAGGCTCAGCCAAAGGCAGCCATGGAAGCAGCAGGAGGTGACCTGGCTTATTTTTTTGTCTGGTGCAAAAAAATACATCACATTCACACTGAGCTACAGCCCCAGTCCCTTTTTCACCTGTAACAGGATTTTGCGAAGTCACCACGTTCCCTGAGCTGGACCTGAGCATGGAATCCTCCTGCATCAGCCTTCCAGAGTGCTGGAATAGCAGGGATACACCTCTGCCATGGCAGGGGCCCTGGGCATCGATGGAGGGGGCAACTGTTGCAGAGGAGGGTGGCCGGCCTCGGTTTCCTCCACCACTCTAGGGTCAAGTACACTGAGAAGTCAGGACCACAGGGACACTGTCACCTTCCTCCCCTTTTTTCTCCAGCATATAGTGAAGTATGTTGTTCTTTCCTAGTCTCACCTCCCTTTCCTTTTCAAAATTTTATTTATTTATTTAGTACAGAGTCTCACTATGCGGTTTGGATTCATGGTGATCCTTCTGTGTCAGCCTCCCCAGCGCTGGGATTACAGGCATGCACCACCATGCCTGGTTTCGGGTCTGGCCCAGCGCACCTTACGTTCCCAGGCCAGCATGGCCTGTGTACCGGGGACCAAGCTCAGCTCCTTGCCAGGCAGGCACTTAGGCTGCCGAGCTACCTCCCCAGGCCTTGCCCTGCTTCCTTGTCATGAGCTGATGTTTTGCTCTAGTTCTTCAGATTGATGTTCCATCTGCCCAAGATGGCTCTTGAAAGCATTATGGTGCATCTGGGTAGTGTTAATTTTTAAAAATGCTTTGCCCTTTAGAATGCCCTCCCCTCCTCGATCGATAGGTCAACCTCGGCTAGAAGGCCTGGGATATTTATTTCTTGGAGGTCTCTGTCGAGAATACATCACATTACACCGGCACTTTGAAACTTGGTGCCAGGATTTTAATCCCGTGAGGCAGGAAGGATTCCATGCTTCAGGGCTCCTTGGGACAGTGGACACCTGCATGCAATTTTATTACCATTTCTGAATTATCGCAGAAAGAAGACAAATCCTAAAAAGCATTTTTACTTACTTTTCGCTAGTTTCATCAGGATGTTGGTAGGGCTTGGGTGGTACTTCATAGTGAGCACTGTGCTGTGTCCTTCTCTGGTTTGTCTTTTTCTGGTTATATGGGTGATCAGGTATTGGTATTATATTGGCAATTCCTAGTTTGGGAATAGAGGGGGATATTTTATTTTTCCAACCTTTCTTAAAGAATTTTCCAGCATGGTCAAGTCAATTAATAACAGTCTGGCCTCCACTGGGATTCAATTTATGTGCACTGAATTGTCAAGACCCTCACATCCCACAGCAGGCCCTCTTTCAAGGCATGTTATGAAATCAAGGATCTCAAGGTATGGTTCTCTCTCTCTCTGTCTCTGTCTCTGTGTCTCCGTCTCTCTTATTCATTCTGTCTTTGCCTTTTTTTGAGACAGGGTCTCTTCATGTAGCCCTGACTGGTCTTGAACTCAGCGATCTTCCTGCCTCTGCCTCCAAAGGGCTGAACTTACAGGTGTGCACCACCAAGCCCTGCCGGGAAAGGTTTATTTTGGCTCACTTTATTTGTCCTTGGTTGGTTGCTCTAAGGCAGAAAACATAGTGGGAGGCCTGGAGGAGGGGAGCTACCCTCCTCATGGTGACCAGGAAGCGGAGACAGAAGGGAAGGGCCGAGGAACGAGGCACTAAGAACCACGCCCCATGACCTCACCTCTTCCCGCCAGACCCCGTCTCCTAAATCAACTCTGAATCCCCATAATCCACACCACCTGCCAAATGCCTACCTGTGAGTACCTGAGACTCTGGGGTGGGGGCGGGGAGGGCTCCCGAAAGAAATCGTTACAAGATCTAAAAGTAAAATACGCATCCATCGTGAATATACATATTAAACAGCTCTCACTACCCCACATCTCCACTAGGTGGAGCACGCAAGTAGGATCTTCCTGAAACCCATCGGAGTTGACTCTTCTTGCTAAATAGTCAAAAACAAAAATTTAGTTTGAGCCGGGCGTGGTGGCACATGCCTGTAATCCCAGCACTCGGGAGGCTGAGGCAGGAGGATTGGTGTGAGTTCGAGACCAGCCTGGGCTACAAAAGTGAGCTCAAGGCCAGCCTGAACTGCATACCGAGACCCTGTCTCAAAAAGAAAAAAAAAAAAATTTAGTTTGAAAAGCGTAAAACACTTTTCATTTTCTTTCTCCTCTTCTACTCACATTCTTCAGCAAAGGTAAAATTCCTCACACCTGTATGAGTTGATCGATTGGAAAGCACAGATTTCTTTTAATATTTGTGTGTCAGTGTTAATGCTTTTTAAGAATTGAGACATGTATTTTGTTATGCAGGTCTTACTTTGACTTACCCTTAATCACCCAGGAGAAAAGTTTAAGTACAAGGCATAAGACGTAAAGCTAGATTAGTAAGCTGAGCTGTAAAAGGCTCAAGTCAACAGCTTGTGGCATTGCCAGTTCTCCAGTAATCCATTGCAAGTATGAAATGCGGGACTATGTCTGCAACTACTTTCTCTTAGTTCAATAAGAAGATATTTTTTGTGCCAACATTGATTAGAAAAATTATCATGTCTACACCCTGTGTTCTGTATAACTACTACAAGGACAACAATATGCATTGTATCAATTATTGGGAAAATACTATTACCATGTTTTTGAAAAAAAATAATAGAGTATTGTTATTTCCCAAAAAAAATGAGACATATTTTAAGGCATTGCTTTGTTATAAGGAATATGCTATTACAATAGTGCACCTGGAAGAAAAATAGCTGTTCTTATACAGAAGAGCCTGGTACAGTGGTAGGACTTCATCATTTGGAAGAATTTTGGCTTTCTCTCCATCCACAAGTACATTATAGGTGTCTTTTTTTTTTCTTCCTTCCTTCCTTCCTTCCTTCCTTCCTTTCTTTCTTTCTTTCTTTCTTTCTTTCTTTCTTTCTTTCTTTCTTTCTTTTGGCTTAGCCTGCCCTGAGGGCAGGGCTGGCGCAGCATGTGGTGCCGGGGATCGAACCGCCGTCCTTGCAGCCGCCCAAGCTTTCCTAAGCAGGTGCTTTAGACCACTGAGCCATCCTGCCTGGCCCCAAGTGTCTTTCTTTCTTTCTTTGTTTCTCTTTGTTTCCCTCCTTCTCTCTCTCTCTCTGTCACTGTCTGTCTGTCTGTCTGTCTGCCTGCCTGCCTGCCTGCCTGCCTGTCTTTCTGAGACAGGGTCTTGCTCTATAGTTCAGGTTTGCTTTGAACCCTCTAGGTAGCCCAGCCTGGCCTCAAACTGGCAGCCACCTGCTTCATTCAGCCTCACGAGTGCTGGGATTACATGTGTGTCTCACCACACCTGACCTGCATATGTAGTTCTAATAAATCTATATTTACATCAGAAATCACAGGCTTGGGTCCCCAGGCCTTCTGGCCTAAGCACAGGGCATCCACATTCTCTGTATGATTTTCCTTTCCCACTGTAGCTTTTTTTTTTTTTTTTTTTTCCATTTCTTTTAGAAGAAAAAGTGGTCCATGATTATATTCATGGTGTGAGGTGGTGTGCATACAGAGCACATCTTAATTCTTGTGATGTCCCTTCCCCTCTCCTCCCCTGCCTTCCCTCTGTCTCTTGGTCCTTTGCCCTTTTGCAAAATGAAGACCATTCCCTCACCCCCTGGGTTATGAGAGGGCCTAGTAGCACAATGCTCAGGACCCTAAGTCACGGGATATTTCACAACTCTGAGCATCAACCCTTGGAATGGTCCCACGAAGCACCCTCATACATCCTGGGACACCATGAGAGGACTCAACAGGAGGAGACAAATGTTGGAGGAGGTGGGTGGCAGGGGACCTGAGTCTGTGCGAGGGGCCATCTCTGCAGGTGCCACAGAAGGCCAGGAAGGACCCCTGACTCTTCCAGCCCAGAGACACGTGCTTCTCCAGAAACCATCAGTCCACTGGAGGACTTAAATAGGCCCCATTCATAATTAAAAAGCCGAATGGCTCCACTAATGAATTTCCTGCGCCCTGACCGCCAGTGACCTCAGCCTTCCGTTCCAGCTCTGCTCAGCTTTGCTGCTTTTTAAAAGATACAGCGTGCTACGATGGCAGCATTTTCTTCAACAGACATCACTGTAGATCATTGCATTTCTTTTCTGTGTGTATCTCTGGATAGTTCTTGTACCCAAAATACACATTTTCACCTTGCAAGAGATTTTTTTTTTTTCCTGCATGTTTGTGGGTTTTTGACCAATAAGGAGTGATGAAGATTCTTGCCGTGCTTGTCACAGATGACAGTGAGTGACCTGGGTACCTATGCCATGCTTGGTTCTGCTGCAGGTGACTTTGTCTGCGTCCTCCATGTGTGCCCCAGGTTTCTCCGCGTCGTAGGGCAGAGGTCACTCCTCCCACATGTGCAAAGCCTGCAGCTGGAGCTGGACGTTCACACCTTGCAAGTGGGCACCAAATGCGCTTGGCCACACATGGAAGAGCTAGCAGGGGGCGTCGGCAGCGCGGGGCTTAGAAGAAGTCCTCCAAGAGCATCTCTCCGACTGATGCTTTCATGCATGGAACAACTTGGAATTAAGGCCAAAGCATAACTGAGAAGATTAGCGCGACTCCTCGGTTATTTTTTTTGGACTTGGGATCTCTGCAGGGCTCTGCGCATTCCTTACCATGGCGCTGGCTTCCCAGGACCCGCCCCAGTCCCGTGTGGTGTAGAACCCAGCGCTGACCTGCACCTGCTGTGGCTCTCCTTGCAAGCATACTCTTGTCCCTGCCCTGTGTCCTCTCTGCAGCCCCTCAAGGCAGAGCGGAGACTCTCGGTGCTCTCTGCTAGGATGCTGTGTCCTTCGCTTCTAAGTGTAGGATTCTTTCACCTACAAATAAGGCTGCGCTGACTTTGTCCTCTTCCATTTGTCCCCTCCCCCTTCTCATTTCTGGTTGTCCCAGGCCAAACTGAGCTGGCTTCAGGACTTGACGACAGCCTGGCCTTCTCGCTTGTCTGCAGTTTTGGTCTCTGTGGTTCCCGTTGTCTGGTGTCAACGTGGTCCAGAAATATTCAATGGAAAACTCTGAGAATAAGCAGCTCACGGTTTGGAGCTGTGGCTTGGTGCATGCCTCTCTGTCCTCCTGCCTAGATGGTGAGTCTTCCCTTTGTCTGTCACATGCACACGGCGTGCACCACCCGCCCAACAGTCGCTGATGAGCCATCTCAGCCTTGACAGTGATAGCTGCAGTCCGACGATGGGCCCAAAGCGCAGGCGTCTGGATTCACAGGAGTCCCAGGGCTTAAGAAAGCAAGGGCGAGTGCTGGCGCTGTGGCAGCCCCGCAGCGCCCTAAGGCCTCAGCCTGTGGTCAGATGCAGACAAGAGCGCTGAGTCTTGTACTCAGCCTTTGGACCCCAGGGCTTCTCACTGACGTCAGGAGCCATCCTGACGCTGGCCTTGGTGAACGTGGTGCAAGGACACAGTGGGACCATCGCTCGGCTTCTGGGGCTTCCAGCCTAGCGCAGCTCACGCAGGGCCTGCTGGGGGATTCCATGAAAATATTAAATTCTTATGGTCCCTGGAGGCTATTTTTTTTTTTTTTTTTTTCCCCAGAAGACAAATAGCAGTTTAGGATTTTTTTTTTGGATATGATTCTTGAGGGATTGTACAGAAAAGCAATGCGGGGATACCTTGATTCATGTATTTTCAGTTTTTGACCACATCAGCTGTGCTCAATGGGATTGGATCTGTATATAGAGTGTGGGGCGATTCTGCAGTCTGCCTTACTTACTGGAGAGCAGGCCAGGGGCACGGCAAGCAGACCTCCCGAATCTCCTGTCCTTTCCACACTGAGTGCGTTCGCGTCCCACCCTCACACTTCACGGCAGCTGATGCATCGCTGCTTGTCATATTTGCACTGCTCTGCCATAGGACAAGCAGACCTATTCCTCCTGTGAAATGTCACATGGTTTGCCAGAGCAGCCTCTCTGCCCCTTGCCATCCTATCTAGACCTTTGGCTCTCACCTGTGGGAGGAATTAATGACTGTACAGTCCATAAACCTGGCTCATGTCACTTCACATACTCTCTTCCAAGAGCCATATGTCACCACAGATGACAGCATGTTGTGCTTTTCATGATTGCATAATATTCCACATCTCTCTATCATGTTATCTTCATCTGTTCACCCTTTATAAACATTTAGGCCGATTGCACATATCTTAACTCTTACAAATACAGTTTTGATGAACATGGACTTGCAGGTTTTTCTTTTTGACACATCAATTTCATTTACTGTGGGCACATACCCAGCATCAGCTTGCTGGCTTGCATATTCTAATACATCTCACTTTTGGTTAGCTGGCTAAATAAAAAGTTTATGATCAAATACATATGGACACCTTACTTGCTATTATTGTGGAGTGTATAATTTGTGTTAAAGAGCACAAATTTTTAATTGTTCTCTGGTAAAGAATTGCTTTTATTTTGGGGCAGTGCTAGTCTGTGGGCCCAGGGTCTTCCTACGGAAGTACTCCTAGTCCTTATATTATTTTTATGAGATTCAGTCTCAGTCAGGTGCCCACACTGGGCTTGGATCTGTTGTCTTCCTGCCTCAGCTTCCCAGAAAGCTGGGGTTCCAGGCAGCTGCCGCTGTGCAAGCCTCTGCTCCCTTTGCATGGTAGTACAAAGTGCTCCTCCGGCAACATGGTGCAGGTCTAAGGGAGATGTTGGTTGAAATCCAAGCACCATCAGCTCTGAACACTGAGCATTTCTTTTTTTTAAATAAAAAATAATATTTTTTAAAAATAAAAAAAACAATAAAATTTTTTAAAAGTTTTAAAAATAAAAAAACCAAATATTTACTTAGAAGTATTCAGGATGTCAACAAAACAGTTGCAACTTTATTTTTTTGCAACTACAGAGTGGTGTTCAGTTAACGGAACAATTACTTTGTATAAGCTGCATTAGAGACAACTGAAGATGAAAAACTACCGTCTCCATATATAACTAGTTTGTGCTGTGCACCAACAAGAACCTGCTTTAAATTTCCATGGTCAATTTACAGCCTCCATACTGTACCAGGCAAGGTTAGTGGCATTGAAAATACCACTAGGACAGGGCTATCTAAAGACACATTCAGTAGTGTCTTAACTATACCAAAAAAAGACACTGTGTAGTTTGAAAACAGATCTTACACAACCTTACATTTCAATATTTTTTCTTCAAAAGAAGTGAGCTGTGTACAGGGGGGTTAAATGCTTTATAGACAAGAAAAAAAACTGCACTAGATCCAACTTATCATCATCCTCTTCATCTTCCTCATCCTCATCTTCTTCCTCCTCATGTTCCCCATTCTCCTCCTTTTTCTTGCTTTTTTCAGCCTTGACGACTCCCTTTTTTGCTGCATCAGGTTTTCCTTTAGTCCGCTAGGCAGTGATGTCCTTTTCATACTTTTCCTTCAGCTTTGCAGCCTTCTGCTCATACGGCTGCTTGTCTTCTGTGGCAGTATTATTCCACATTTCTCCAAGTTTTTCGGCAACATCACCAATGGAGAGGCCAGGATGTTCTCTGATTTTTGGGCGTTACTCAGAACAGAACAAGAAGAAGGCCAGAGGAGGCCTCTTGGGCGCATTGGGATCCTTGAACTTCTTTTTTGTTTCTCCTTTAAGAAGAATATAAGTTTTCATTTCTCTTTCTTAATGATCCTTGTCTGCTTTTGCCATGCCTTCAAATTTTCCTTTTTGTTTAGCAGACAGGGTCTTCCACCTCTCTGAGCACTTCTTAGAAAACTCTTGAGAAGTTAACGGAAGCATCTGGGTGCTCCTTCTTGTGCTCCTCTTAGCAAGTTCGCACAAAGAATGCATCGGATGACATCTTGCCTCTCAGCTTCTTAGGATCTCCTTTGCCCATGGTTACTTGTTTTCCTCAGTGAGGTACAGAGTCACCCAGTGCCTGTCCGGCTCTCACTTGCCCCAGCGCTGTTTCTGTGGAGTTCGGTGTCCTGCAATGTCTGTGAGAGCAGGAGCCAGAGGAGAACTCCGGACTTATCATTTTTCAGCTGGAACTTTCAGCAATTTACAAATGTTTCACTTAGTTAACAGTGAAGTTGCATTACAATTACATTACAATTAAATGTCACACATCTTAAACCTCATCTTATCCTCTGTCTCCCAAGCCGATCAGCAAAATAGCTCTGTATGGTGTACAGAACTCAGGCTCAGCTTGGGAGTGGGGAGGAGCCATTCTATAGCCAGTGCCCGAGCCTCACTTCCAAAATCAAGGTTGTTCTTCTGTTTTGAAGCAGCTGCTAGTTCAAATGAAGTAGCTGATCCAATTTTGAAATGGTTGAAACTTCTATAAGCTTGATCCAGGTAGTCTTAGAGTTGAAGAATTTGTTTTAATGAATACATTTATTTATTTTAGTAATGGGAATCAAACTTGGGACCCTGTACTTGCCAGCCGGGTACCCGTGTCCCTGAGCTTCCACCTTGCCCAGCCATTTGGTTTAGAGTGCAACACAGGCTTGTTGCAAGACCAAGCTCCTAACTAGTGCCCAGGACCTTCAGTGCACTGTGACTTAATGCCTCTGGGTACAGCTTTCTGATACAGAAGGCCAAGACCAGAAGCCACCTCTCAAGTCCTATATGGGACTCCAGGGAACAGGGGCTTGCAGGTGTGCAGTGGCGGGTGTGTGAGGAAGCTGGAGGGCATGGAGAGGCTCAGCTCACAGCGATCACTGAGAGATAAAGAGAAAACACGACAGGAAAGGTGCTGGCCGGCCGCCTCTCAAGACATGCAGCAGCCCCCTGCCTCCTTATGGCTGTTAGCAGCCTGCCTGCGCAGCCCAGGCCACTGGCCATGACAGAAGCTGGTCCTTCTAGCCCCTCCTGGAGGCTTGGCCCCCAAACCCTAGGAACATGCACGTGACAGCATGTGGGTTGGAGAAATGAGTCTTAGTTACCTTTCTCTCATTGTTGGACAAAATATCCAATGCCCAAGTTTGAGGAAGGAAAAGCGGATTCGTCTTGCAGCTTGTGGAGCTTTTGAGCCACAATCAGCAGGCTGGCGTGGCTCAGGGTTACCCGCTCAGGGCGGCAGAAGACAGTAAAGCAGCGAGAGCACGAGGGACTGTGCGCGGGCTGCCGCCCCCACCGTCTCTGCATCCGCCTCTTGCACAGTCTCAGGCTATTCACAATGTGAGGACCCTGACACCCTGCCAAGTCCCTTGGTCAAGCGTCCAAACTTCTCAAGTGGACGCAATGAACAGCATCCCAGCTCTCTACGGGCCCGAGCTCCCCAGGCTAGGAATGGAGGACTACTGGATTACTTAGCTAGGCTTCTGGGTGTCTCGGATTGACACACCGCACCAGCCACTATGAGGCAGAACGTAAATGGTTCAACCCAGGTTTGGGAGAGTCAGAAAGGCAGGGAAATCCAGGGAGATAGCTCAGTGGAGGAAGCGTCTGCCTGGTAAGCGCAAGGTCCTGAGTTCGATCGGAAGAAAAGCAGGGCTATCTCAGCATCCACTCATGTGACCCATGTTAGGGTCACAGTGTAGACAGCTGCTGTGTGCACCACTAAGCTCAGGCTGGGATTACACAGAGGGCGGGACCCACACTCTACTTCCTCGCGTCCCCTGAGCCCCTGGCTGAGTCACTTTGAGCCCTTAGAGGAGGTTCTCTCTTCCTCCCCTTCCCCTCCCCCGCTCTCCTCCCTCTCCCCTCCCCCTCCACTTCTCCCTCTTCTCCTCCATCTTTTTCTCTCCTTCTCCCACCGTGATCCTCCTGCCTCAGCTTCCTGAGTGCTGGCATTACAGATGTGCATCACCGAGTCCAGCACTGTTGGTTTTTTATTCTCAGAGATTTTTTTTGGAGGGGAACATTTCTTCAGATTTAAAGGGTGGTCTAACATGTCTAGTTTATCTGGTGAGTATTGGTTCAAAACCCAAAGTCGGACCCTTGAGCAGTTTCTTCTTCCATGTAGTTTCACTGGGTGAACAAGTGTCTGGCGACTGCAGCGGCCACTAGATGTCACTGTTTACCCACCGACCAATCACTAGCTTTCTCTTTCTTTTTTCATTTCTTTTTCTTCTACCTGGTTGGCACAGAAGCTGCTGCTGGTACAGGAATCCAGCGCTTGTTTTTCATCAGTAGCCGCAAAAAACAGCGACTCCCAAGTTATGCATTTCTGGATGTTTTCTCTACTTGCTTGATTTTCTTTTCTCTTCTCTTCTCTTCTCTTCTCTTCTCTTCTCTTCTCTTCTCTTCTCTTCTCTTCT
>PVJA010031248.1:0-25015 GCA_004027025.1 Myocastor coypus | reverse complement strand
AAAAAAATTGGAAAAAAAAAAAAAAAAAAAAGAAGTTATACCTTCTACCCATCTACCCTTTGAAGGATCCCCTCTCTTCCTTCTCCCCCTCCTTTTTTTTTTATTTGATGCAAAGGGAACTGGGGTAGTGCTGGGTATTGGACCCTCTGAAATGTGACTCTAAGCCAAGCCTTTTCAAATCCTCTTGGTTTGCTTTTAAGGCAGCTGCTTCCATAGCAGCAAACTCCTTTGATGTTTTTTCTTCTTTTGCTTTATCCAGGCTTTTCTCTTTAATCTCACTGATTCTCTTTGCCACATTTTCCTTATGATTCTTTCCCCTTCCATGAAGTTGAACAGGCCTATTGTCTGTTATCTAGCACTTGCAGTAATCACAGAATTTCTTTGGCTGTGATTTCCAGTAGTTGGCCATGACTGTGCCAGCCACTCCACTCACTTGAACTCTCCAAGTGGCACTAACCAAACCCAGTTATAGTGCTTCTAAAAACTCTTCTGTGCACTGCTGCCTCCCCCTCCAACCTAATGTTCAGCATTCCACAGTTCCTTACTACACCCTTCATGAATGTCTTAACCCTATGTGTCTTGGCTACTTTTCTCTTGTTGCAAGGACAAAACACCAGAGGCCCAAAGTTAAGGATGGAAAGGTTTATTTAGCTCAGTTTGTGGAGGTTTCAGTTCATAGTCAGCTGGATCTAAGGCAGAGTGGGACATGCCAGAGAGCAACAGTTCACTGGAAGCAGAATATAGCGAAATCAAGAGTAAAAAGGGAGGAAAAGCTGAAAGCAAGCCTCTTTCTCTTCATAGCACTTATACCCATAATCCCAGCATTGGATCATGAATCAATCAAAAACTCTAGAAGCCTACCCTATGGCTGCATAAGGCTTTGGGAAGATTTTTAAACACAAACTATAAGACGATGCCAGTTACTATGATTGCTCTTCAACTGTTTGTTCATTCTGTAAAACTTCTACTAAGTACCTAGTTGGTGCTACTTGGTCTCTGTGCTAAACACTGAAATACAAAAATGAACATGATACTTGCCCTAAAGAAGCAAACAGCCCTATAGCAGCCCATTTTGGACCCCTCCTTTCAGGAGATACTACTACTCATTTTATTCCCCAATAAATATTGCTACTCTTCCAAAAAATTTTTTTTCAAAAAGAACCAAATAGCCTAATAAAGACGAAACAATTATAATAAGCAAAAATTACAAAAGGGTCAACATTACTATAAATGGCAGTGAGGCTGAGCAGGTAGCTCAGTGGCACACCTACCTGGCAAATGCAAGGTCCTAAATTTTATATATATAGATATCTGGTAGTAAACAGCAATACTATTAGGATAATGGAGAATGAGTCACAAACCCTCCCCAAGGTAAGCAAGGGAAGTCTTATGTTAGGATAATGATAAAGGCCTCTGCTCCAGTCTATGAAAAGAAAAGTTCGGAATAAAACAGGTTGCAACTTTTCCTCTTTGGCAATGGAGATAGTAAAGAAACTCAAAAATAGTGAGACGGTTGCATCAAGGTATTTTCTTAGCATGAGACATCCTTATTTGAGAAGTCATATTGGAAAAGTTTCCACAAAAAATTTCATTCAGGATCTTGCCTTTGCCAGGCAGGCACTTATGCCACTGAGCTATCTCACCAGCCAAAAAAAATTTCTAAAGACAAAAAAGTGTGTCTTTCTTTGAGATATCAATTATTGAATGGCAAAAGAATAATTAACTTTAGAAAATCATGTGTGGATATTAGCTACTTAACAGTTAGTTCATGCTAAGTATCACTCAGACAGCACATTGGCTTATATATTGACTTTCCCAAACATCACTCTGGAAGGTATCATTTCAATAAATTGATTCTCATGTTGAATCAATTTGATATAATTGTCATTTTTAGATTTTCTGCTATCTTATAGAAAATTAAAATAATTTACAATTTTTGGTCACCCTGTATTTAAATAATTGGAATGGTAAGTGGTTAATACTACTGCATACAGCTAGTAATAAAGCTAAGTACATAAGTACTTGACAAGGAATATAATATCTGTCCAGTCTCAAGGTATAAATTACTATTAATCTTAACTGTTAACTTCGTAATGGAGAAAACTGGAAGATAACATCTGAACCAAGTGATCCATGATAATATCTATAGTGCGATAAAACTGTCATGTGTCTCCAGATAAAACTGAGGACATAACATCCACCTACAGATTTCCTAATGAATCTAATCATAAGAAAATATTAGACAAACCCAAATGAAAAATATCCTACAAACTCACCTACACTCTTGAAAAATGTTAACATCAAGAAATAAAATAGGGATCGGGAGATAGCTCGGCAGCATAAGCCCCTGCCGGGCAAGCAAAAGGTCCTGAGTTCAATCCCTGGCAATTAATAAATAAATAAATCAAACAAAAATTGAGAGACTAGGCTAACAATAGTAAGGAAGATGACAATTACAAGTAGGTAAGTGAAATATATGCTCCTGAACTGGAATATGGCCAGCGAGAAAAGCTATAAAAAATACTCTTGGGCAATTAATATATATATATATATATATATATATATATATATATATATATATTTTTTTTTTTTTTTTTTTTTTTTTTTTTTTTTTTTTTTTTTTTTTTTTTTTTTTTTTTTTTTTTTTTTTTTTTTTTTTTCTTTTTCTTTTTTTCTTTTTGAGACAGGGTCTTGCTGTGCAGTTCAGGTTGGCCTTGAGCTCACTTTTGTAGCTCAGGCTGGTCTCGAACTCGCACTGATCCTCCTGCCTCAGCCTCCCAAGTGCTGGGATTACAGGCGAGCACCACCACACCCAGCTGGGCAATTAACATTTGACTATGGACTATAAACTAGATAAAACACTCAGTTAATAGATTTTTTTACTTTTTAAAAGAAAATAAAAAAACAACAAAAGAAATTAAATACAGAATTTTACTACAAAATAATAGGAATTTAACAATGACTGCTATATTGCACAATATTGTCTTCAAATTATTTGTTTAGATTACCAGATATAAACATGCAAAGCTGGTTTTTTTAAAAAGAGTCATAAATTAAAAAGAAGAAAGAATTTTAAGCATCAACTGTTCTTTTCAATAGACCAGCAAAAAAAAAAAAAAGGACCAGCAGAAATCACCAGTTCAGTTATCTAAGCTATACTGTACATACACATAAATACATCTTTTCCCCTTCCTTCTTTTGTCCTTTCTATCATTCCAATTGTTCCTTCCCTTTGAACAGATTTTTTCTCTTTCTATTGTACATTTTATACTTCAATTACTCTTTTCAGTTTCTTACACTATCAAGACAATATGATGTTTACACATGTGGGTCTGATTTATTTCGCTTATGAATATGGTATGTGGTTACATCCATTTACCAATAAAAGTCTTGTTTATCTTTATAACTGAGTAATTGTAAATTGTATAAAAATAACATTTTAATCCATTCCTCGGTTGATAGGCATGTGGGTTGTTTACAAGATTTAGCTGTAACAAATTATTGTTCTATAAACATGGGTACCCACATATTGTAATATGATATTTTCAATTCTTTTGAAAAAATAGCCAGAAGGAGAATAGCTATATCCAATGAGATCTGTAATTCTAGTTTTTCAAGGAATGTCCACAGTTATTTCCACAGTGGTTGCACCAGTCTATACAGTGGAGAAGGGTTCCTTTTCCCCCACAGCCCCTCCAGTATTTGTTATTGGTTGACGTTTGAAATTGTTGAAATTGAGCACTGCCATGACACCATCAGTGGAAAACCCAACATCTAATTCTTCATGTGACAGGTCAAAATGAAGGTAAATGAAGTGTATAAAATTATCCTTGACTAGGTATGTAAGTTACACATTGAACATGAATTTTAGCTTATCAATTGGGTTTCATCTCTAAGACTTCATTGTGTATATGGAAATATTCCAAAATCTCAAAAATCTCAAACATTTTTAATAAGGAATACTAATGATATGTACCACCTAATACTCGGGGCAATATAGATAACTGAATGACATGAATACCAAACTTGTAGAAAGTATCAAAACTTACAACAGTTTCAGATTTCCTAGAAAAATAACATAATTATAATAGCACTTAGGACAAAGGAGTCTCAGTTGAGAGTTCCTTCCTTATAATTAGTATAACCACAGAATTATCATCTGAAATGTTTTTTATTTGTTTGTTTGTTTATTTATTTTTTGTGGGACCGGGGTTCAAACTCACGACCTTGCACTTGCCCAGCAGGCACTTGTGCCTCGGAGCCATCTCCCCAGCTCCCTGAAATGTTTTTTAAAGTAAAAGAGAGATGCAAAAAAAAGTAAAAGGGAATGCTATTATTATGCCAAATGACAGACATACACCAGGACTTAGCCTGTGCAAACAATATATAATCCACTCACAGCTCACCTCTGCCCAACCTGATTACTTCTCAAGGTTCAGCAACGATCATTTCAGATGCTGACTTTTTCCTCTGCTTCTTCCCCTACTTACCCAAATCAAACAGAAAGACTACTACCTCAGAGTAACATTTCTACCCAAATAACATTATGTATTTGACAAAACCATCATCTGAGGTTTTGCTCAACATATGCTCTATAGGAAAGAATGGTAAACTTTACCCAAACTAAAATTTCAGCTTACTGATTAAACATCAAAAACAAAAAAACCTGACATATCAAGTGTACAAGTTTGGCTGTAAGTTCTTAAAAATAACTTGTATCTCAGAACTAGTACACTATTCTCAGGAAATATTGATATAAATCAGAAGTAAAACCAATCTTACCTTGGGAACTCTGGGAGGACTCTGTAGAAGAAGAACTACTATCTGTGTAACTCTGTGGTTCTTCTTTTCCTTCCTGAATAGACGTATTACCAGCTTCTGCTACCCTGGATGCTTGCTGTAATGTTTCTGTTACCAGCTGTCTTGTCTGTTCACTAACAACTGTGGCCTGAAATGTCACTGGCTTGGGTTTAATGAGAACCTAGAAGGAAAACACAAATATCCAGATGAAAGATTAAACTGTTATTTAAAAAGTGAAAATTTTTTCTGATATGAAAACTAGGATTTTGTATATTTATTATGTTTTGGGTACAGCCCAATTCATCACATACTAATTCAACTACTGACATAGACAATGCTACGTGTCAGACTGTGACAGCCGTAATTATAACAAGAAGCTTTTGTACCTGTTTTTTCTTGTCTACAGTACCCTTTTTTCTGACTTTACAAGTTATTTTATAAGTAGCAATGTTTATAGTAGGATAGAACCTATACACAAAAGTGATAGAACAGAAAGACACAAAAAGCCTACATCCCCAACAGAATTTGATCCATAACATCAGTTCAGTACTTCCACTTTCTCAATTTTTACTAACATAATAAAAAGAAAACTAGTTCCCTTAAGTCACTGTTGTTCAAGCTTTTCTTTGTTAGGAATCAAGTGAAATCCATAACAGAAACAATAGCACAAACTCCACTTGTTTGAGACCTGAAGAATCTTTGAAGAAACCGCAGAGAAATATTGGTTTAAACTGTCATCAAAGCATGTGATGAATTAATTCCTGGTTAAAGTCAAAGTCACAAACAAAAATATTAATTCAACAAAATTATTTTGATTTCACATATGAGATCTTAGACCTTTCAAACTGTGAATCATTCCTTTCTAAGAGTTCTAAATGAATACATAATTTACATCTTAGATAATGGTACAAATGATATTGTTAATATTGAATTCAATTACCAATTTGGACATAACAAAACTCATCACAAAAAGAATTCTTTCTTTTTCTTTTTTTTTTTTTTTTCATTTATTTTTTGCCTTTTTTGAGACAGGGTCTTGCTACGCAGCTCAGGCTGGCTGTGAGCTGACTTTTGTAGCCCAGGCTGGTCTTAAACTCACACAGATCCTTCTGCCTCAGCCTCCCAAGTGCTGGGATTACAGGCATGCACCACCACACCTGGCTAAGAATTCTCTTAGATACGTAAAAAAATTGGCTGCAACTTTGAAGGCATAGACTCTAAAAGTACATAGGTACATAGGTAAATTAGTACATTTTTTAAAGTCCTAATACTTTCCAGCCAAAGTTAGTACTGCTTCCTTTAATATTCTCAGAAAAAGCAGTTCAAAGAGCTAAAGTATCTTCAAGCAGGAGTTCAAGAACACAGGATCAATCATGAGCTTCGAAGTACCAGCCAAATTTTCAAAACAGTTTACTTCTGCTGGTTGAAAAATGAACAGACAATCAGAATCCTTGTTATATAAGGTTCAAGTAAAGCAAAAGGAGGAGAGAGGTAAACTGGGCAATGAACACAAAGCCTCATACATGCTATACAATGCTCTACCATTGAGCTACATCTAGTACCCCTTTTTAAAAAACTCTATTTTGAGACTGTCTTAGAAAGCTGGCTAACCTGGACATAAACTTTCAATTGTCTCTCAGCCTTCTAAATTACTGGAATCACAGGTATATACCAGCAAACACAGTTCAAATAACACAAATTTTAAGTGCTTCTAAAGGCCATGTCAGCTTATAAAAAGTACTTTCTTTAAGAGTTTTTCAGTAGCTACCATCCCTCCACAACACTATGCCTCAGATTATATATATCTTCTGTAAATATGGACTTCTTTCCTGTAAGATGTTCCCTTCACCACTCTTTGGCTTATAATACTAACAGAAATTATTTCCCTGAAAATAAGACATAGCAGGAAAATTATTATTATTCTCTTACTCAGTGGCTATTCTGTAAGGAAGGTAAAGCAAAACCAGGCTGACTGGGACTAGAATGTTTTATCTCTAGTTTATTTTCTTTTTTCTTCTTCTTCTTTTTTTTTTTTTTTGTTTTGCAGGACCAGGGTTTGAACTCACAACCTTGCACTTGCCAGTTAGGCACTTATGCCACAGAGCTATTTCCCCAGCCCTTTTAGATAGGTCTTATTTTCAAGGAAAGGGGATAGGTACCTTTCAAAAGGACAAAAGAAGCCAAGTGCCATGATGTATGCCTGTAATCCCAGCAATCTGGAGGCTACAGTGGAAGAGATCAAAAGTTCATGCCTAGCCTAGGCAATTTAGCATCTTAGCAAGACCCTGTCTCAAATTTTAAAAAAAACACTAGAGAGACAGTGCAATGGCAAAGTGCCTTCCTGGCAAATACATGGCCCTGAGTTCAATTCTTAGTATCAGAAAAAAAAAAAAGAATTTCTCTTAAAGTCAATCTTTTTCTGATTTTTCTATTTTATGTTATTTTTCTTTCATTTGCTGGGTTCTTAGGGAATATGAGATTTCCTTCCTCCCTTTGTTTCCCACCTCTTTTAGTTTGTCTTCTTTTTTTCCCTTTCAACATATTCATCCTTATCTTTTATTTCCTGTTTTTGCAATTCATCATTTTATCTTTTTATTCTTCGTTCTTTCCTGTGACAATTTCCTATCATTAATTTTTCCTTTTACACATAAATAGGATTCCCCACCTTCATTTTCTCTCCTCATATTCCATGAATTTCTATAATTTTGCACTTTTCATTCTCTAGTTCCCCACTCCACCTACCTCTGAAGGCCTAGGAAAGTAGTAATTTACCCAAGTGCTGCTGATACTTTCCTTGTTAGTAGAGGTAGAATTAGTCCATTCAGTAGACATGTACTGCAAGTCATTATCTGGTTTGTCTATTCACACAGTAATTACAGGTTTTTTTCTACAGGTAAGGGTGATATTTTATTGGTCCTCAGGGTTGGCAATAGTGAGTTTATAGTGCAAAGATATGGACTGCCTTAAGCTCATTAACAATACTGTGGCCCATTCTTGGAAAACTGAGACAAATATAGTACAACCCTCCATCTTGGGTAAATACAAGTGGTTGGATCCTGGGACAGAGACAAAGGCCAATAGTTAGCCACACCCAAAGGAACCCACTGGAAAGTAGACAGTACCTAGAGAGGTTTCCATACTGGAAACAAAGTTTTGCACTACAATCTATTTGCAAGTCTCCATACAAACAAATAGTAGAAGCACAAGAAGACAAAGTAACAAAATGCTTTCAAAACTTCATAACATTCCAAAGCTTATCCACTAGGGCATAAAAGAAGAATAAACCAAAAGCAAAACCCTATATCCCAGTTATTCAAGATTATATTTGTGGAGGCAACCAAACTGATAAGTCATTTCACTAGCTCACAGAAGACAAAAATACAAGTATCCAATTTACAAACATTTGAGTTGTGAACTTGCACAAGTATACTATATAAGATTTACTTTGTGGGCTTACAAAATAATCAAATTTATGAACAACTCTCCTGGACAGAAATTCATTCATAAAATGTAGATATACTATAATAAATGAGTGGGCCATATAAACAAAATGATCACCAAGTCAAAAGAAGACACTAATAAAAATATGAGCTGCACAAAACATGAAAGAGGGCTGCAAACAGAATTTCAAGATTAAAAATTCTATCAAACATATGGGCAGCAGAAGTAACTAATATGAGGACAGTGTTAGAACTAAAGGACAAGGCTGTTGTTGGTAACCAATTAATGATACCTTAAAGATAACAGAACTTCAAAAATAATCAACAATTTTTATGACACAGACTAATGTAAGATTAATTGGAATTAGTAAAAAAAAAAAAAAAAAAATTAGAAGACAGTATAGATGGCATAAAAAACCTGAATTAAGAATAGAAAATTTAGGCCGGGCGTGGTGGCTCACACCTATAATCCCAGCACTCGGGAGAAGGCAGGAGGATTGGTGCAAGTTTGAGACCAGCCTGGGCTAGAAAGGTGAGCTCAAGGCCAGCCTGAACTGCATAGCAAGACCCTGTCTCAAAAAGACAAAAAAAAAAAAAAAAAAAGAAAATTTCCAAACTAGCTAGGCATGGTGGCAACTGCCTGTAATCCCAGCACTTGGGAGGTTGAAGTAGGGGTATTAGCATGAGTTTAAGGCCAACCTGAGCTATCTAGAGATTTCAAGCTTGGCTTGAACCATATACATAATGAGACACTATCCCACAAAACAAAAAGAAAAAGCAATAACAAAAAATAAGTTCAGGGGCTAGTGAGATGGTTTGGCAGTCTAAAGCGCCTGCTTAGGCAACCTCAGGGACCACGGTTCAATCCCCAACACCACATGCTACACCAGCTCCACCCCAGGCAGGCTTAGTTGGCCATAATACTAAAATAAAATAAGCTCAGTAACTCAGAAAAGCCAAAGTCCAGATGAGTTCACTGCTTCAGGGATGTTCTACCAACAATACTCCTCAAGCTTTTTACACCTATGTGTAACAGAGGATGCCACATACACAACCCTTATTTTTTACCTTAGCATAATACTGGCTGTGTGGTTTCAGTACCTTTCCCTGAGGGAAACAGGAAACAATCTTTGTGTTTATCAACTTGGTATAATAAAAGACAAGATGTAGTATGCAAAAGTATCAAACCAGTTTTACAGCCACATTATCCTCCATGGAATAGTATTTGTGGTCATTTGCCTGAGCAACACAGAGGGGCCAATAGACCCACAGCACTCCAGAATTTTTTCATGGAAAAAAAAAAAAATGATTTTTGTGGCAGAAGTAGCCCAATTCAATACAATGTCACATGAAAAAACAAATTTGCAAGAGTTTGGGAGGAGGTCGAAAGTGAGTCATAAGTTATTCATGCATGGCTAAGGAAGATTATTCGTAATTGTAAAAGACATGTTTTTATAACAGAAGAAAAGTATGTGCAATGTGTCAATTTTTAAAATAAGAAAGGGGAAAAGAAAAAAAAATGTAATGTTGATTGAAAAAAACACGTTGAATAACAAAAGTTCTTAGGAGACTGACATAAAGAATTGAAAATAGTTATTAATTAATCATACTGATGTATCGATCATGCTTAAGTTCCATAACACTTGAAGGTAAGAATGATGTTTGAAGTTTGTAGAGCATGTTATTATAAATGTTCTGCTTATGAGCACTTAGGAGGCTGAAAACAGGAGAATCATGAGTCTGATCGAAATAGTGAGACCGTGTAGACCCTGTAGACCCTGTCCTAAATACATTTTTAAAAAATAAAAAAGAAGAAGTATGGGTACATGACAATGATGACTTTGATAATGGCCATGCAAGCCAAAGTTCCTGTGACAGTGAAACGGAAAAAGAAACAACTGAAAAAACTCAAATGAAACATAGATCACCTTGATTTAGATGACAAAGGAAACAGCAATATGAGTCTCTCTTTGAACAGTCACAATACTGCAATCAAGCCAGGCATGGTGGTGCACATCTGTAATCCCAGCACTTGGGAGGCTAAGGCAGGAGGATTGGTGCAAGTTCTAGACCAACCTGGAAGCCTGGGCTACACAAGTAAGCTCAAAGTCAGCCTGAACTGCATAGGAAGACAAGACAGCGGGGTGGGGAAAGAGAGGGAGGGAGGGAGAGAGAGACAAGAGAGACAGAGAGACAGAGACAGAGAGAAACCTTTCTCATAAAATATTAGAAAGCTTTCCCTATAACATCAGGAGCAAGACAAAGATGTCCATTATCCACACTTCTGTTCAACATAGTACTCCAAACATGAGACAGGGCTGGGGAGATAGCTGAGTAATCTAACTGCCTGCTTGGCAAGCAAAAAGACCCACCAAGTTAGAGCTGGGGACATAGCTCAGCAGAATAAGCACCTGCCTGTAGAGCACAGGATCCTGAGTTCAATCCCCAGTACCAAAAGACCCAAGTTCAATCCTGATACTGCACGCTGTGACAGCATCAAGAACCCAAGTGCACTGTGCTGGTTCTGAAACCCAGCATGGTGGCACATGCCTGTAATCCCAGTGCTGGGGAGGTCGGATTACTCTAAGTCTGAACTGCATAGTGAAACTCTATATCTAATAAATAACTAAAAAGAAAACATTAATCAGAGCAGTTAGGGAAGAAAGAGAAAGAAAAAGGATATATATAGGAAGTCAAAACACCATTATTTGCAGGTGACATAGTCCTCTACAAAGAACACCTCAAAAAATACATCACAAATCTCTTAAAATTAATAACCAAATTCAGTAATGTAGCAGCATACAAAATTAACATCCCAAAATCAATAGCATTTTTTTTACCTTAAGAATGAACAAACTGAGAAAGAAATTAGGAAGAAAATACCATTGAAAATAGCAATAAGAAAAATTACTTAGGAAATAATATAAACAAGCAAAAGAACTATATGGTGAAAAATACAATACTCTAAAATGAAATCAAATAAGACTTCTGAAAATGGAAAGATACCCTGTTTTTTAGTAAACAGGTAAAACCAAAACAGTCAAGATGACCATACTTACATACAAATTTAATGCAATCCCAATCAAAACCCCAACAGCATTCTTCACAGAACTGGAAAACCAATTATAAAACTTATATGGAACAAGAAGAGACCCAAACCAGCAAAAGCAACCCTGGGGAAACACTGAAATGTGTATTACAAGGCTACTATGAGCCACCCCCCAAAAAATGATACTGGTACAAAGACACGAGGATCAGTGGAACAGAATAGAAGATGAAAAATGAAAAAAGCCTAAGCATGTTGAACTGTTTGACTTTTGATAAGCCAAAAACATACACTGGAGGAAAGAAAATCTCTGGATACTGGGAAAATGGATATCCATGTGCAGAAGAGTGAGTCTAGATCCATATACCTGGATCAAAGATAAATGTTAAAAGAGAAACATTAACATATTGGAAGATAGGGGCCTGGCGGGATGGCTCAGTGGTCTAAAGCGCCTGCTTGGGAAAGCTTGGGTGGCTTCAGGGACCGCGGTTCGATCCCCGGCACCACATGCTGCACCAGCCCTGCCCTCGGGGTGGGCTGATCCGGCCATAAAAATGAGTGAATAAACAAACAAAGGTTCTGAAACAAGGGGAAAATAAATAAATAAATAAATAATTTTTAAAAAACATATTGGAAGATAAAGTAGGTATAATTCTTGAATTAACAGGAATAGGCAAGGACCTACTAAACAGAATCTTAGTTGCACAGAAAATAGTACCAAGAATCAACAAATGGGACAATATCAAATTAAAAAGCTTATGCACCAAAAAAGAATGAAACTACAATTTCTTTTTGAAAATCTATAGTATGTAAAAATAAAGTTTGGTAGCTATTCCTCAGAAGACTAATACAAAAAAAAAAAAAAAAGAATTCAAAATTTAGACCCCTAAAACAAACAAAACGACAATAACAACAACAACAACAACAACAAAAAAGCAAAAGGTAGGCAACTGTAATGAACAGGCAGTTCACAGAAAAGTAGAAATGGCTAATAAATGCATAATGAAATGCTCAACATCATGGCCTATTAGAGAAATGCAAATAGAAACAACACAGATTCCATGTTATCTCAGAAAGAACAGCTAGTCAAGACATCAAATAATAACAAATGCTGGGAAGACTGCAGGAAAAAAAAATCCGTTTACATTGCTGGTGGGAATATAAACTATTACAGTAACTTTGGAAATTATTGTGGACATTCCTCAAAACAAAGAAACTAGAAATTTCATTTGATCTAGTTATTCCCCCTCCAGGTATCTTCCAAAATATATTACCCTTGTTTACAGCAGCACAATTAATAAGAGCAAAATCTTGACAGCAATCTATATGTTCATCAACAAATGAATGGATAAAGAAACTGCTATTTTCACAAAAGTAGTACTATTCTCCCATAAAGGATAAACCAGTCATTTGTGGAAAATGAAGGCACTACCTTGAGATCATAATGGTAAATGACATAAACCAGACACACACATTTAAATTTTATAGTTTACTTATGTGAAAAACCCAAATTTTAAATAAAAAGCAAAAACACAGATAATAAGAAGTAGAAAAACAGCTTTCTGGAAGGGAAAGAGATTAAAACATGGAAGGATGACTGGGGATATAGCTCAGCAGCAGAGTGCCTACGTGGCAAGCATGAAATCTCAAGTTTGATTCCTAGTAGCAAAAAAAAAAAAAAACGAGAGATGGTGGGATAGGAAGGAAAATGGATGAGGAAAGGAATTAAAATGCATCAACTCCCAACAAGAAATGTAAACATTATGCACTACAAACATGTACTAATAGATGTTTTTTTTGTTTTGTTTTATTTTCTGGGACAGGAGTTTGAACTCACAACCTCGCACTTGCCAGGCAGGCACTCGTGCCACGGAGCTATCTCCCTAGCCCAGATGTTTTCAAATTAATTTTTAGAGCTGAGTGTTGTGGCACACACCTGTAATTCCAGCACTTGGGAGGCTAAGGCAGGAGGATCAGTGTAAGTTCAAGACCAGCCTGGGCTACAAAAGTGAGCGCAAAGCTGAATTGCATAGCAAGATCCCATCTCAAAAAGACAAAATAAATAAATAAATAAATAAAAATAAATAATTTTTAAAGGCTGGAGATATAGCCCAGTGCAAAAGCTTTAGGTTCAATCTCTGGTACTGGGAGAGGGTATCAGTGCTTTTTTTCAGAAGCACTGAAAAAATAAGTAAATAAATAACACAAGTGGTAACAATAGATTAATACTTTCAGTGCAAACCTTCAATAATTTGGGTTATTTTAATATTAATCTTTTCTTAGAAATTTCTACCTGGCAATTTAAGAACATAAAATATGTGAGCCAAAATAAATAAATAAATCGGTGTATCGCATAGCTTACCTGTGTTTTCCCTTGTTGCCCATAAACAATTTTTGTTGGGATGATTTTAGTTGCTGGTTGAACTGTAGAACCTATTCCTTTTGGTTGAGTTACAATCATTTTGGTTATGGGTCTCGTAGCAGTGATGATAGCTGGCTTTGCTCCTGTTGGCACTGTCTGAATAGTTTTTTCTCCCTAAATTGAAGCCAACAATTATAAAAGACACTTATATACATTTAAATTTAAAAAATTCCTTTTACTAAAAAAGCAAAGAAAGTTTTAGCATGATAAATGAAGTTATATAACAAAGTACAGTGTTTCTAAGAAATCAAAAATGCTAGACTTAGTTGAAATAAACTCAGAATTCATCTGTCCAGTTTTTTTTTTTTTTTTCAAAAAAACTTTTTAAAGAAACAATCTTAGGACCGGCCAAATAGCTCAGCTGATTAAAGCACCTGTAAGTAGGCACAGGGGCCAGAGGTTCCATCCCTGGGCCTGCTGATGCCAACCAAGCCCTTGGGTCACTTTGAGATGGAAATTGAGACTGGGTGTGGTAGCACACGCCTGTAATCCCAGCTCTTAGGAGGCTGTAAACAGGCGGATCACTATGAATATGATCTAGTAGTGAGACCCTGAACACCCTGTTGACCCTTCCCTAAAAACAAACCAACAAAAAAAATTAGAAGATTGCAAAATAAGGTATTATGAGGGTAACAAAAACTAATACATGGAATACTATTGTCTTGAAATTACTCAGGGTCCAAGATAGCAGCATTTAATTGCTCAAACAATACAAGCAAACTTCAATGAAGAGAAATTAATACAACTATCTTGATTACCACATATATGGTGTGTATTTTCGAGACAGAGTCTCGTTGTGCAATTCAGGCTGGCCTTGAGCTCATTTTGTAGACAAGGATAGTCCTGAACTCCCAGCAATCCTCCTACCTCTGCTTCTCAGTTTTTTTTTTTTTTCTTTTACTGGGAATTGAACTTGAACATCACATTTGCCTGGCTACTGAGTTATATCCCTGATCTCTGTCTCTTTTTTTTGTCTTTTCTTCCTTTCTTTTCTCCTTTCCCCCATCCTAGTTTCTCTTTTCTTTTGAAGTTTCTTCCCATTTTATAATATCTATTATACACTTCAGATCTTATTTACTCTATCAGCTTCTCACATGAGGAAGACATATCATTTACACATCTGGTTTATTTCACTTATGAGTATGGTCTTCAGTTGCATCAATTTACCTATAAGTCTCTAGTTTATCCTTCTTTATGGCTGTAGTGCACTGTATAAAAATGTATCTTTTTTATCCATCCCTCAGCTGACAGGCATTTTGGTTGTTTCCAAGATTTCACTATGACAAATTGCACACATATCACTGTGGTACAATGCTTTCAATTTTTCTGGGATGATACCCAGAAGGGGAATAGCTGGGTTGAATGGAACCTTCAGTCATAGCTTTTTGAGGAATCTCCACACTGATCTCCACAGTGATTTTATCAGTCTACACTCCCACCAACAGTGGAAGAGTTCTTTTGTCCCCACATTCCCTCCAACCCTTGTTATTGGTTGATTACTTGATAATAATGATTCTCCCCAGGGTAAGATGGAACCTCAGTATTTTTGTTTTTTTTTGTGGCCAGTTCAGCGCACTCTGGAGGCAGGGCTGGCACAGCATGTGGTGCCTGGGATCAAACCGCAGTCCCCATACGCTTGCCTAAGCTGGTACTTTAGTCCACTGAGCTATCTCACCAACCTCAGTGTTGTTTTAATTTGCAACTCTTGAATGACCAGTGATGTTGAACATCTCTCATATATTTGCTTTTTTTACTCTCTAAAAAATATGTATTCATCTGAGACACCTCTTTATGGATTAGGTCTTTAAATTCCAGAGGACTCATTTTTTTTTGAGTTCTTCTTTATATGTTCTTAACAGTAAACCTTTGTCTGAGGAAGAGCCAGCAAGCATTTTTCTCCACATTGTGGGCTGTCTCTTCACTTACTCTGGTTGCTTTTGCTATGTAAAAAAGTTTTTTAATAAGATGGAATTCCAGTTGCTGATTCTTGGTGACAGTTTCTACGGTATCAGGGTTTTATGCATAAAGTCTTCAAGCGTAAATTATCACATCTAAGAATATTTATTAGCTGGGCACACTGATACCCATCAGTAATCCTTGCTTCTTCAGAAGCAGAAAGACTGCAAATTTGAGATCAACCTGGACACTTTGATGAAATTCTATCTCAAGACTTAAAAATAAAAGCACTTACTGATAGAGTACTTGCCCCAAACTCAATCCCAGAATCAGGAGGAAATGTACTTATAATACTATCCCATCAATAAATGCAAACATTAAAAGGATGAGAAAGTTTTAGAAGAATGTAGAATGTCAACGATGATTATCTCTAAACTTTGGAGTCACAAGTTTTACTCTCCATTTTTATTTTTATTTTATAATGCATCTAAAATTAATACTTTATTTAAAAAATTACTGAATATACTCACAGCTAAATTTCTACAAAACAAACTCCCTAAACTTATATATGAAATTATACAAGTACAAAGCAGAATACCTATGTGAAAATAGTACATGCAAAAGATGAAGATATTAACATTATTTCTAAGGTTATGTTAAAGAAATTTAAGGTATTTCCCATCTTTCATTATTATTATGTTTCTAGTATCACTTTGGTCCTATATAGGTAATTTAAGCCTATTAACTTTTCGCCATTTTCTGTATTTTCCTATGCTGTATTCTTAAGTACTATTTTCTAATATTTTGTAATGTCAACATCTTTTTCCTTGAATTTAACTAAATTAAGTTCAAGTATAATGATTTTCTAAATTATTAAAACCTAAGCAAGAGATTGTGGCATATATCTATAATCTACTACTTGGGAAGCCAAGGTAGGGAAGCTCATTTAGCCCACAAGTTCACGACCAACCTACAAACCAGGGCAACAGCTCATCTCACAAAATGTCTTTAAAACTTAAAATTTATAAAATTAAAAAGCAAATAGGCCAGGAGATAGCTCCGTGGCACAAGTGCCTGCCTGGCAAGTACAAGGTTGTGAGTTTAAATGCTTGTGAGTTCAAACCTCAGTCCCGCCAAAAAAAAAAAAAAAAAAAGGTAAATAGACCTCACAATTTTCACTTTTCAATTTTTTCTTAATATTCAGATATAATCATCTAAATATTGACCTTCAAAACTTAGCACTCAATAAAAACCAATACTAAGGTAAGGTGTCTAAAAAACACTGAATAAAAGCAAAATGTAATTACAAAAATCCTAAATTTAGTATAAGGAAAACAAACTATTTGCCAACTATGTGATTATTTCAACACATTCACACCCCTCTAAGCACCATCTCTGAAAACAGCTCTAAGTCATTTGTCAACAGTTGTAAGACTATATATAATTGGGCAGGCCCTAAATGGCTTGATAGATTCTGTACACGTTTTGACGACCACATGAAAGCAATTAGCAAGCTTATCCTTTCTAAAAGCTCTTCTGACAAGTGCTGTGGGTATGCACAGGTGAACAAGTGGCAAGTGTAAGTGGATGTTTTTGTGCAGTGAAAACAATGGTCTTATATGTTGAACTGCTTATTTTATGAGTACTGGCTGTGTCACACTAATGCTCTGATCTGTCATCTAGTAGTTATAATTTACAAGTGGCTTTTGGATCTCTCTGCTCACACAGAACCTTTAGTACAAGGCATCCCCTCTTATGTATCAAATATTATGAACTACAAACCATACTAATAAGGATTCTGAACACCTGAAATCTACTCCTGACTTATTTTTGGCTTATGTGAATTCAAACTAGAAATAATCTATTTCTCCACATGTTGAAAAAACTGAAAGCTTATACCCCTTCTAGAGCCTTAAGACAATGAGGCCTAAGAAATGTCATGAGACCTAGTAAAATGAAACATAGCATTTAATTTTTCTAGTGAAGTAAGGAAAGATAAAGACATTACAAAGGAAATGCCAAAAATAATAAGGAAACCATTGATTGAAGAGGAGTTTCTATGTAGGAAACATTGTTTTAAGCACTTTCAAAAGGGCAATTGTTAATCCTACTGTAAACATGAGAAAATTAAGGACTAGAGATACTAAGTAAATCACCCACTGTCAAACAGCTGCATGGCACACGCCTGTAATCCCAGCACTTGGGAGGCTGAGGCAGGAGGATCGGTGCAAGTTCGAGACCAGCCTGGGCTACCAAAGTGAGCTCAAGGCCAGCCTGAATTGCATAGCGAGACCCTGTCTCAAAAAGACCAAAAAAAAAAAAAAAACAGCTGCAATACTGAGACACAAAACCCCAAGACTGTCTAACTCTGAACCTCTTAGTCTTTTAACAGCTGATTGTACAACTATAACTCATTTTTTAATCCTAGCTTAGAGGTAAAAATGAATAATTAAAGTGAAAAAACAAATTCCCATCAATTTTAAACCCAAATATTTCTTTTTCTCCAACATAAGCTAAACACTAAGCCATTACTTACTGGTCATAAGCGGAAATAAAGCTGTTCTCAAAAGAAAATTTTCCTGTAGATAAGCTAGTACAATTCTTCACTTGGAGCAAGCTAAGCATCTACAAAATAATCATAAGTGATCCAGCTGCGAGCCATTATGAATAAATTATTATGAAGAATAGCTATCAGTTGGCAGTGTCTTAAGTTAGTAAATCACTGTAGTGGTAAAATCAAGATAGCTGCATCTGCAATACAAGCTCTTACTTACTCCAGCATTTAGCAATGTTGTGACAACGTTTTTGCCTGGGAGGCCTTGAATGGTTGTTCCTTTTCCTGTAGTTTTTTGTACAACAATCACATTGGGCTTGGAACTCATTGGGATTGTAGTGATTTTGGTAGTTGTTCCTTAGAGAAAGAGGAAGCAAAGGAGGTGAATTAAGGAATAATGATACTTGATTATTTCTGTTTATGTTGTATACAATATTCTTCAGTACATGATATCTTTAAATGGTGTGAATGCTATGATGGAATGAAAATGAATCTATGAACAGTAAATTACACAAATTACCCAGACTAAGAAATATTAAGAATTAACTCTTAGAGGCCAGGGAGACAACTCAGTAGAATGAGTGCTTGGCTGGCAAGCGCAGGGTCCTGAGTTCAATCCCTGGTACCACAAAAAAAAAAAAACAAAAAAAAACCTAACTCCTAAAGCAGCCATCTTTTTATAATCTACACAGCTACACACCAGACTCAGAATCTGAAAACATCACTACTGTATTCACTCCCCGCTCAATACTACTTTCCTAACTAAATGAAAAAAAATCTCTATTCCATGATATACACCTTTTCAAAAAACATTCAAGGTAAATATCAAGATTCACATACCAATAGCCTTAATAAAGAAGATCTAGAAACAAAAATAAGGCACATGTTATATGACTTTAAAAGACAGGGTTGTAGTAGTACATGTTTATAATTACTCTGGGAAGCAGAGGCAAAGGATTGCAAGTTTGAGCAGTGGGCGGTGGGGACTAAGGAGTTAGGGGATGTGGTTCAGTGTAAAGGCCTTGGGTTCAATCATAGTGCTGCAAAAACGACAACAAAATAAACAGAAACGTCGACCAATTTAGATTCAATGTTTGCTTTTGTTAACGTACAGAACTACATTAAAGTATGAGAAAGAAGCTCATATTTATCTAATTCAATATCAAGGCCTAAATTGTGGGTATATATACCAGCATAAACTACCTCATCTTGTCTACATTTTTTTCATAATTTGCATATATATATATATATATATATATATATATATTTTTTTTTTTTTTTTAGAATTTTTTATTTTATTTATTATTTTTATTCTTGTTTCACAACCTTTGTTTATTCACTCATTTTTATGGCCGGCTCAGCCCGCCCTGAGGGCAGGGCTGGCGCAGCATGTGGTGCCGGGGATGGAACCACAGTCCCTGAAGCCGCCCAAGCTTTCTGAAGCAGGCACTTTAGACCACTGAGCCATCCCGCTGGGCCCCATAATTTGCTTATATTGCTACCTCTCAAATCTACCTATAAAAAAGCATGCACTATATTTTTGTAATTGTCCAAATTAGAAATCCTGGTGCAAAACCTTTGAGCACTACATCAGCTTTTAATTCACTGATTTAAAAGAGTGGCTCTTCTATGATTTCATAGTAATGGGTTTATAGTTCTCATAACAGGATATGTACAGAGCAGAATAAAACTCCTATATATGTCCATGGTTCACAACACATTATACAGTATTTGGCTCACAGCAGGTCAAGAACCCACCTATGCTTTTTTCCCCCTGTATTTTAGGGAAGGGTCTACAGGGTGTTCAGGGTCTCACTACTGGATAGGATTGCTAGTGACCCGCCTGTTTACAGCTTCCCAAGAGCTGGGTTACAGGCATGCGCCACCACACCCAGTCTCAATTGCCATCTCAGTGCACCACAGGGGCAGCCTATGCTTTAAAAAAGCACAATCACAGTAGGTACAAATAACAATATGTTACTTTTGGATCACAATGGCCTATGATTCTCATGCTTTTAGGGATTTTTTTAAAAAAGATGCTTATAAAAGTTAGAACATTGTGGTAGGCAATCTTAAAAAAAGAACAGATATTTATTGGCTCAAATTTTACTACTCAGATTCCTAAATCACTGACAATCTTGGTCTCGGGTAATATTTTAAGATTTTTTTGTTCTACAAATGAGGTGATAAATGAATTTAAAAAGTATATAAATAATAGCTCCTTGGCTGAACACTATATTAACGATTTAGAGAATCGAAATCAAATCATGTGCTTGGCATTGCAGTACATTCCTGTAATCCCATACCCAGGAGGCTGAGGCAAGAAGATCAGCAGTTCTTGAACTGCTACATCCTGAGTTCAGTGCTGGCCTGGACTATACATAAAAACCCTGCTTTAAAACAAAAGAAAAAAAACTCCAAATCAAGCCAAAGGTCAAAATGAGTTCATCTATGAAGGATCTAAGCTTCAGCATGAAATATTTTTTCAACCATTACTGACTAAGGCTCACCAAAAAAATTTTATTAATAGTTATATATAAAGAAGTATTTGACTGCAATATATGGGCAAAATGTAAGGATATTCATGCTTTCTACTTAACTGCTTATTTAAAAAGAAAACCATAACCTCTCTAGAAAGTACTTTGGACACATGAACCTGCTTTCTAGGCTATTTCACAAAGAAAGTTAGAAATTAAAAAGTAACTTATGTATAAGTGTCATTAAGAGCTATAATAAAAGAGAGCATGAGGCTGCCAGAAAAACAGGTTTATAAAAGCATATGGTAATACTCCTTCATCTTATTCATCAAATCTGGTTCTACAGGGCTTCCCACTCTTCCCCAAATGACCATGAAATGTATGTGTTTTGAATCCACATATGTAGCCATGACAGTACAACTAAAGACACTCTGCTTCAAAAGTGGCAAGCACGATGGAATGTGTTCAAAGTGTGAAAGAATTCTTTGATAGAGATTAATGGCAATGTGTATTTTGCTGTAATAATTTTCTCAATTTAAACGTTCAAATTTTGTTATACTGTATATAAAATGGCCTTTACTTAGAATGACAAAAAACTTTACAACATATAATAATGAAAAAATCATTACATTTATGAGATAATATGAGAGATTATACAAAAGTGAGCTTAAGACCAGCCTAAACTGCATAACAAGAACCTGTCTCAAAAAATAAAAAAGAGAGATTATTGGGGCTGGGGAGATAGCTCAGTAGAATAAGTGCTTGCCTGGCAAGTGCAAGGGCCTGAGTTCAATCCCTGGTTCCACAAAAAAAAAAAAAAAAAAAAAAAGAGAGAGAGAGATTATTGTAGCCCTTGGGAACATAGTATATCTAAATACATTCACTAGCATGATATTATATGAAACACAGGTAAAAAATATATCTTAGTTTAATTTTTAATATATTTTTACACAAATATTTATACAGGGAATGAATAATATACACTTGAATTTTAACACATTCTGTGGGTGGTAAAAGTTATGTTTCATGCCTTTTAAACTCTTCCAAAACAAAAGGCCAAGTTTGTTGTTGTTTAGTACTTAATTTTTTTGAAAAAGGACCTTAGTACATAGTTCACGCTAGCCTTCAACTCAGTATGTAGCTTAGGCTGGTCTACAGCTCAAGAGATCCTGCTGCCTTAGCCTCCACAATGCTGGAACTATAGGCATAAGACACCATGCCCAGCCTGTTCTTACTGTTCAGGTCATTTTTATAGCTAGATGTCTACTTTAGGAAAATTTCTTCTTTATTTGGGGAAAGAAAACTCTAAAACTTAACATCTGCTAATGAATGAAGATAACAAACTGTCTAAATTTATTCACTCATGCTACTAGTATACTATAAATATACCACAGGAATTAAAATAACATGGAACAATAACAGTACAAAATTAGACAACTATCTTTACAAAGCACAGTGATATATAATGTTACAATTAGTTTATAGCAGCCAGAAACATGAGGAAAACTTGGAATAAAAGCATCAAGACAGTGAAGGAAACAAAGACATAATAATCTTCATGTAACAAGGTTGTTTCAGCTATACCAAGTATATCTCATATGCTGGAAAGGTTTAATAATTCTTCATACATACACCTGTGGTTAGTAGAAATAGCAACTAACCACAAGTTGTTTTATATTTAACCCACGGGTAGCTAATATGTACTTATGTATAAGATATGTACATCACCAATCAAATCTTTATTTCTAGGAAAATATGCTTGATTAACATTTCTCTAACCAAGAACAATGTAGATAAATCATAAATAAGGTCTAAAATTAGAGGATCCATGACATGTAATTGCTCAAATTATATAACATTATAAATTCATATATAAAGAAAACATCTTAAAATTGTAAACAGTTACCAACCAATGCAAAACACTGCAAAACATCTTAAAATGTTTAACTAAGTGTATCATATTATTTGAAGATATTTTCAAGCAGTAAATTATAACTTGCACTTAACTGTGTTATATAAAATATCCTCTTAAAAGCTGGGATATAATGATTCTTTCCCTACTGGTTTCACCCTCCTTGGTTTGGCAAACACTAGATTCTCTCATTTATACTTAAAAGTAGTGCCAAAGTTAACGGCTTTAAATATGGTATTTTATGCCAATATCATGCTTGTTTTGCTTTTTTTCATTCCCTGAGTTATCAGCAACATCAAGTTACTGCCAGGAACGTAAATCCTTTGACTTTGTAAAGTTAGAATAACTCACCAGGGGCATACAAAATATGACTGGTCTATAAAATTAAAATCACAAGCCTTGCTTAAGCTGAGACTATTTACATCAATTCAAGAAAAAATTAATACTCAATAAAAACAGATTTATCTCAACACTCCACTATAGGGTCCACAACCCAAATATTTTAGGGATTAACGAGCCAATAAAAACCAAGTAAGATTTCAATATACCATAAAATAGACACATAGTTAATCACTATTATCTGAAGAAATTATTTCCGAAAGTAAACATAAATGGTAAAAGTCAAATAGATATTCAATTATTTTTGCTTTTAATGAACTAAAGTGACCTAACGAACTATGTTCCTTCAACATATTTAGATGTATAAATAATTTGGTTATTCTAACTGGTTCAGTCTTGGATAGGTCAACACCTCTAACTCAAATTTCTCATTTGTAAAGTGAACACAACCACTATTTCAAGAGTTATTAAGAGTTCTCAATGGGTTGACAAATGAAAGAGTATTTTGTAGGCTGGGGACATAGCTCAGTGGCATTAAGTGCCTGCTTGCCAAATACAAAGTCCAGAGTTCAATCCTCCATACCAAGAAAGAATATTTTGTAAATAAAAATACCTCTACACAAAATGAGAAAAGGAAAAAATAAAAAGCTTTTGTAAATAAGGGGAAGAAGAGGAGTTAAAGAGAAGAGGAAGGAAGTGAGCAAAAAGAATTAGATATTATAATGTACAGGTACAAATTCCCTATGAATGTGATCATTATATATACATATATATGTATATATATACATATACTATACTATATATGTATGTGTATATATACACATATACATATATGTATACATATAATATACCAATAAATTTAATGGAAAACAAAACATAAAAATAAATTCTTTTGCATATCTATGTAAATATAAACCATAATCTTTGCATTACAACTATAAACTAAATGTTCTCATTTTAAACTGCCAAGTTTTATACATAAATCATAAATATTTAATAGTAAAACTAAGGACTATACTTAACCACTAAACATAAAGGCTGAAAACAAACAGATTTCTATATAAAAGACAGATCAAACAAAATTCTTCAATACTGAAATACACATTTTCCCTCTCACTGAAGGTCACCTACAAAGTGAAAGTCACATATTTAAGACATACCTACCAGAAACTATATTACTGCTAATTATCTTGCCCCCCAAAGTAGCTAATGATTTTGGTACTACTGTAATGATGCTACCACTAGTAGTTTTCACGTAGGTTGCAGCTCCTGGGGTTGCAGCCATCCGGCCTATGGATGGGCTCACTGTTGGTCGGGTATATGTTGCCTGTGTGCCTATAAAGAGGAGAGAGAGAGTGGGAGAGAAAATTCATCATTGCTTATAGAAAATGGTAATTTATAAAATTTACTCAGAATTCAATGTAACTGAATCAAAACTGCTTTAATTTGAAAAAAGAATTTCAAGACATCAATCTGCAGTTTATATCCAATTTTAAGGCAAATAGCAAGAAACAAAGCCAAGTCAATGTGTCAATGTGAATTAATTTTACACATAAGCTTTTGTGATGTTGCATCAAGCTACTAACCCAAGAAAAGGAGAGCTAACCCTGCTCCCTTCTTGCACTAGTTTTATGTCAAAAGAATCATAAACTTAATCATCTTTCCCATCACAGCATTTTAGATGATTCTGCTAAATTTTAAGGTCTCTCCATCTGTTTGGGGATATCTCAGTGCCAAACCCAATTATTAACATTCTGGAAATAAGGTACTATTACTTGCCTAAAATTTTATAAACTTTTACTGTTCTGTACTGTTATCATCTATAATTTGCATCTTTTAAAGCACAACTTTACTAGAGATTAATGTTGAAGCTGCCAAGAATAGCGAGGAATACTCTTCTGACAAAGATTTTCTGTATTTACATATTTTTTCAGCTTTAACTGATCTGTCAGAATGTTTTTCCTTATATGGCTCAGAAGATTTTACAACCTTCCCCACTAATTCTAGGACTTGACTCTATCCTAAACAAGTATGTTATGGTTTATGTCTAGTTGTCCCCCCAAAGCCTCATGGAGTCATTGGGCGGGGACTTCTAGAGTTTGAGACTTGATCCATGATCCCTGGGATTA
>PVJA010031247.1:0-25104 GCA_004027025.1 Myocastor coypus | reverse complement strand
TTGCGCCCTCGGGTGGAACCAATCATACCCCAGGACGGGCCCTTGATCCCGTTCTAGGGAGAAATCCAATCATATCCTAGGCAGGCCCGGGTGATACTCCAGGGAAGAACCAATTGTACCCCAGAGTGGGGCTCCCATCAACAGGGAACCAGGCTGCTGAGTCATTCAGCCAAGTTGACACATTGTATCAACCACTACAGTGGCTGAATTGGTTTGTAGTGCAGTGCTGGAATTAAGGGTGCTGGGAATAAGGATGCGTGACTGCTGCGTCAGACCACTGACTGGAAGGGCGTTGGGAGACCGGATGCAATGCAAAGGGTGCAAGGAGGCTTGCCTTTTGGCCTCTCTTATTGGTTTTGTTATTTGCTGCTACCATGAACTGTTGTCCCCATGCTATGGACCTCCCTGTCTTGGAACCAGTCGATTATAGACTGAAACCTCTACAAATTGTGAGTTAAATAAACTTTTGCCCTTTTAACTTTGGACTTCTCAGTAACAAGAGAAAAGTATAAGACAGCATGGATGTGCTTTATGGGGGAAAGTGTAGATGTGTTGAGGCCTGCTTTTGGTCTGTAGTGTCACCCAAAGGTTCGGGTTTTATTTTTTGGTTTTTTTTGTCTTTTTGAGACAGGGTCTTGCTATGCAGTTGAGGCTGGTCCTGAGCTCACTTTTGTAGCCCAGGCTGGTCTCGAACTCGCACCAATCCTTCTGCCTCAGCCTCCCGAGTGCTAGGATTACAGGCGTGTGCCACCATGCCCGGCAAAGGTTCGGGTTTTAAAGGCTCAGTTCTCAGCTTGGCACTACTGGGAAGAGGTGGAGATGTCCAGACCTGGGGGGCCTGGTAAAGGTCACATGACCAATACTAGCTGTGAATGGGCCCTTGGAGGAGGCATGCTGAGGGCACTATGATGATGTTTGTAAAGCCCTCAGCACATCCGGCTCACAGCCTAAGGGAGTAACCAAGGAACTCTAGCTAAAATGGTAGCACGTCCACACTTGAGCAACTTAATATAGATCATTATATTTATATTTATAAAATTAAAATGCAAAGGAAATGTTTTAAACATTCTGATCTTGACAATGGCAGGGGGATGTCCTTATCTTTCCATTTCCAGAGAGCTATGGAAATAGAAGAGCTATTTATATTCCTGAAGTGGGCTCAAATGTAAATCTCTTTGACTCTAAGAAATAGTTCTCAGTGCCCTCTCAAGGTCACTTTCGGTCCTTAAAAATTAAAGAAAATATTAGAATTACAATTTAGCAGAATGGACATGAAGAAGTATACAGACTGTCTCTATTGCAATGCAAAATGGGCATTTTAAGATGTTTTCGAATATTTTAGAGTAAATATGTCCCTACTTTAATACTGAATTTGGAATGTAGGAAGCTTTCAAGTTGACAGTGTCTAAAGCTTTTTAAGCTTTTAAATTATTTGAATGAGTCTTCTAAATGGTTTTCATACGTATATAAGTATGCATGTGTATATGCTGGGTGTAGGCATGATAGAGATCAACTTATTAGGTAAATACTTTGAGAGAAATTGTATTTCAATTTGATAATACTTTATCAACATATATTTATAAATTTTAAATTATATAGACTTTCAACCTTTCTAAACATTGTAAAAATCCATAAATTAAACACTAAAACAAAAACCTCATATTAGTAGCCTTTTTTTTCTTAAAAAATTTTGAAATAACAGTGGGAGTCAAAATGTGTTATGTACCTGTACCAGTTCCCTAATAAATGTAATTATTGTGTGTTCAGAAAAAAAGTGGAGAGAATCAGTAGGTGTCGCTATAGCAAAAGGAACTAGCCCCAGAAAGTGACTTTTTTTTTTTTTTTTTTTTTTTGGTTTTCTAGGAAACATCACATATTAGAAGAGAAATTATAGTCTAATTTAGTCAATGCACCCGTATTTCTGCTTCATGGAAGGTAGTTTTCATTTAAACCAACAGTTTTGGAGATTGTGTCTTTCTGGGAGAGTCATTGCAACCTTAAAATTAACTAATTTTCTTACAAATATAATTGAGGTTCCATATTCTAGATTTTGAGTTATTTATTTACTCAGTGCTCAGAAAAATAAATAATCTAGTTGCATATTTCCTCACCAAAAATTACATTACCTGCCTAATTTATGAGACTGAAATTGAAACACTTATGAAATTGATTGTGAGCATGCAACAAGATATTATGTGACTCATTCACTGACTTCCTAAACAAATGTGCTATGTACCCGTCATGGTGGTTACAAGACCACAGTGCTTATGATGTTTCCAGCCTCAGGTACACAAATGTACTTTCAGCCCAGCAGCTGTATAAAGTTTCTATGTGTTGTGAAATTTAAATTGTCACTGAGTTCTTAGGCCAAATTGATGTTGTGAATTCATTTCAGCCTTTTCTTTAGTTCCCTGATCCTCTTCCAGAGTATCTCCCCTTCTACTTTTAGTTCAAGTAGTTTGAGAAATACTGACTTCTCCTCTCTGGCCTCCAAGTATGGGTCAGAGATTTGAATCTTGTCAATGTTTGATGTCCTGCTATCTAAAGTGTTGTTCCAAACAAGCCCTGGAAGAATCCACATCCTGCTTTTATTGGAGCCTAACCTCCTATCACTGCTTGCCTGATATACTGCCCTTGTACAAATGCTGGTGGGTGTGCTTATTTAATTTGCTTCTACATTAATAATGTTCTCCTCTTGTCTCTTCCATTGTGAATTTTGTCCAACAGGTAAGCCCTATGAGTTGGTACTCCTCCAGGTGTCTTTGCTGGTCTGTGCTTGGTAAGGTGCCCCTTCTGCACCCTTCTACATGGTCTGGGCGGTCTCTATCTGCAGTTACACATTGTTTTCACACATCTCAGTTGATGTCTGCCCTCCACTTAGGTGGCACCCCTGATGTCTCAAGATAACTGCTCTGTGTGTCCACAGCACCTCACCTGATGTCCAGAATCCTGCGATCACTGACTGTAGGTTTGTTGACCAAAACACTTATGACTGCTTTGTCAAAATTTTTTCTTTCTGTACTTCAAATGATGAAGTTCTGAGTCACTTTAACACTGGTCTTTGTCTTCTAGAGCAGGAGAATTGCTCTCCTTAGTTTGTTCACTGAGGCACTGAAATCAGGAATTTATCCAACCGTCTTTACTGATCGAGGGAGGTCCTGGATCATCCCATCTTGTTGTGTGTTCTCCTCCAAACTCCCCCAACAAGTACAATGTGGTTTATTAATTTGGCAATAAACATAGTAGTGTCTTATGTCATTTCTTTTCTGTGATGTATTTGAATATAGTGCTTAGCTTTCATTTACTATTTTACATCTTTTTAGGCGAATAGAGGTCAGTCATTAACATAAGGATTATTCATTGCTTTTTCGAGAATTCACGTAAATAAGTTTTTTTTTCATATAAGTAAATTATGCTCATATAGTTTTTCTTTTCTGCAAGTTGTATTAGTTTGGTTTCTGTTTAAATTAGTGACAAAACCAGACGAGTTTAATGACAAAAGCAATTGATTGGAAGGCTATCCAAGGTACTCTGTGTAGTAAAGAAAAGACTGGAGATCCAGGGCTAAGCTAGAAAAGGACTGCAGGACAGTGTAGCAAAGGAGCTGTGCTTGGTAAGATGAGTCTTCTCTTTCATTTGTCCAGATTTAATGTCACTTGCATTGAGAAGATAAGTACAGCTCAATGGAAGACTTACTTCATTCAATTCCAGTTGGAAAATTTTAGTGAATTCCTATGATCTAATGTGATACATTAATGTGAGGTGCCACAAGGGATGAATATAAATTTACTTAATATGAAGCTCTGATCTCAAAGAGGTTACAGACTAAGGAGAAGGACGGACGTATTCACAGCTTCTTGAAACACATGATAGTGCACATAAATGTGACTTCCATTTAGATTTAAAAAAAATAAACACCTGCCGGGGTATCAGGATCTGTATTAGGTGCTGCGATTCACTGGTTTTCAAAATCACAACCTGTTCTCAAGAAGTTTACCTGTTGTTGGACATAGACTAGAAATGCAAAGCAAGTATGCATATGAAATAATTTAGGTTTGAAAGTGTGCCAGAAAGAAAATGCTAACGGTGTTGGCTACTTTGGAAAGATGACCTTCCGAAGGTGTGAGACTGGTTATATGAAAATGTGTGCAGAAACTGTAGCACAAAGACACAGCAAAGTATAAGTGCCCAGGGATGAACCGAGAGATTTAAAGCATGAAAATGAGCCAGCCTGAGACAAATGTAGGAATCAAGGAGAACAATAGGGCATATGGGATTTGGAGGTGTAGGCAGGCTCCCCCTAACACCACATTTAGAAATATCTAATGTATTATTCTGAGTTTAGTTTAAGATGGTAGAAAGATTTAAGTAAAGAAATGATGCTACTTGATTTGTTGTGTAAAAAAAGACCACATTGGCTGATGTGAAGAAGCACAACATTATCTTGGGTTCTAACGGGAGAAGGAATGATGTTTCTTTGCAAAAGTCGGAAGAAAGGAGGAGGAAAGAGTGCTCTGACTAAAGAGATAGGCATGTTACGTAGCCCAGGAAAGGAGGCATCATCTGTAGAGGAAAGGAGTCCGGCAAGCATGAGGTCTGTCCTCCTGTGTGGCCTGACCGTCTCCTGCTTGGAGAAAAGGCAGGGGTGGAGCCATGGGAGGAAGAAGGTGCCCTGCAGTGCCTGAACAACTTCCTGTGCTTCCAAGAGTGTGATGGTGTGAAAGGCATCCCAAAGGTAGGGAGGCCAGGGTGAGGTTCCAAAGCCGGTTGTTTGAGAGATGACAAAGGGCAGGGCAGTGAGGGTGGAAAGAGAGACAGAGACAAGAGCTCCTGACGTGAGGAGCCGCGAACTCTAGCTGGAAAGCGGGGCCTAGGCGTCAAGGGGTACGGAGAGCCTGAAGATGGGAGCAGGCACATCACGGATGCCCTTGTCTGGGAGGAAGGCTGGCGCGTGGAGTGCGTTGCGGTGTTGTACAAGCGGAATGCGAGGTGTTGGCAGGCCTTCCGAACGATGACGTCAAGAGACAGCTGTAAAAGAAGAGCTGAGCCCAGGAAGCCTGGCCTTTAAGAGCGTACCTATTCCAACTAATTTCTTATAATCTGTGAACATTTTTGTGAATTTTTAGATATTTGCTACTTTCAAGAAGACAGAAGTTTCACAAGTGTTTGTCAGAACCAACTGGCATTTGCTACCAGAGGAAAGGTTTTCATCTTAAAAAAAAAAAAAAAAAAAAAAACAACAACAACAAAAAAAACCCCAGAATGTTCAGTAAAGAGAAAGCTAGTTGACGATTTCTACTTCCTTTTCTTGCTTTGGAAGCTGACTTATCAGAGCAGTTCAGGGCCAAGGAACAGCATTAGGGAATATTATAATTCTACCATGCTGTTGGAAGGAAAAAGGGTATTGTTAAAATAGCCAATAATTGGCAATGAAGAAACAGGCAACCTTTTGGTTGGAAAGAAGAAAGAATATAATGATAATAACTTCTTCTTAAGATATATGCCTGAATATTTTGATACTTGTAACCAAACATCAGTTACAAAGATGATGTCTGGGGGTGGGGGGCGTCAATTATAAGTTGCTACATGAGGCGCTTCTTCTAAGTACTTAAAAATTTGAGTTTGAAACAAACTATTTTGTTGTGCTAAGAGGAATATCAAAAACAAAACAAAACAAAACAAAACAAAACAAAATGGAAGGCTCATGTTTAGACTATGCAAGTAGAAGCCTCATTTTCTTTGCTTCTTCGCTTCAGTTTTGTAATCTCATCTTCCTCAACAGTAAACTTTTCTCCTCACAGACTAGGCAGTTGCTTCTTGTGCTGAGTTGAAGGTATAGAGCCAGGGGTGTTGAGATCCTGAACTCCTCAACAAAGGTCATTTCTAATTGCTTGCTCTAGTGTCTCAGGACTGCATCATTGCTAAGCCAACATGACTCAGCCGGGACATTGGCAGTGATTCACGGAGCTCCTGATAGATGTGTGCTAGAGTCACAGGCTGACTGGGGGACTAATCCACACTAAGCCGGGGAAAAGAAGGAAGGCAGGCTGCCTCTGCCAAATCCTTGGCTGACCTTTGGTGCTGGGTAGGAAAGATGAGCCATTTTGAAGGGAAATGAGCTAATGTGTTAGCATTTCAGCCGGTGCTAGGATTGTGGGGACTATTGCCTTCCTGTTTTCCATTTATTTATCCAACTTGTTTTGCAAGGATTCAGAGGTACCAAGACATACATACTCTGTAAAAGAAATAGCAGCATCCTCAGCAGCAGCAGTAACAACAGCAATAACAGCATCCACCTCAGATGGCAGTGGAGGTAGCCCAGGCTATGGGGAGTCTGATCAGCTGCTAAGTGGGGTGGACGATGTGACCTCTGATCATCTCTTCCTTGCGCTTTTTTGCGTTGCACCTGTGTTTCAGTCTTACTCCAAGTTGAGCTTTTATGTACTCAGAGGAAACTCAGGAGGAGCGTGCCAGTGCTCTTGTTTTAGAAGGGAAAGAAGAGTCAGGTTTCCAAGGACACAGTGCTGAAAAGTAATGAATTTGAAATCTTAACTATGCCGGTCTCTTGTCAGAACCAGTGTTCTTGAATTACCTTCCCAAGCTTCCCTTCATCTGTAAAATATAGATGGCAGTAACACCTGTTTTAAGGGTTGTCTACAGATTAAGAAATAGAACTGTAAAGTGTGTGGTAACTTACTACACAGTAGGGAATCAATAAATGGCTGATGGCATTACTAAGACTAATGAAGAAAAATCTTTACTAAAGGATCCGTAGCAGAGAAGTCCTTGCTAGAATATGATCCGTTGACTCTTTAGTGAGAAATAATGTGATAGGGACAGCACTTAAGGCAAATGGTAAGAAATCCAACTCAATGGAATGAATCCCTAGTAGCGAAATGTGAGATACTGTAAAATCTGGCTAAGAAACATATATTCTTGTGTATTTTACATCATGCTGGTAACTTCTATATCATTCTGTGTTGATCTCAGAATATTTTTCCTTTGGGAAGATTGACTCTAATGAAAATGAAACCAACAGGTTCAATAGTAAGTTGATTTTGTGCTGTTGGAGGATGGGTGTTCGGGAGGCAATAAAACACCGTACATGATTGCCTTTATACATGTAGTGTAAACAAATGCCAGCGACAGGAGAAAGAAGTTTCTAGATTTTTCCTGGAACAATAGGGACAGAGCAGGTACTGTGGTGGAGAATTCCTAGTCAGGAAACTTAGAAAGTAAAAAAGGTTATATTCTAGCAATAGGCATCATTTGTGTTTAGAAATTTATGAGGCCAACAAAACAGAAGTGAAGACTTACAGTTTCTGATGAGAAGGGACCTTAGGGTAGGGTTATGATTAATGAAGAAAGACAGATCATATTAGATTCTGACCCATATAAGATTAGGGAAAATAACTTACTAGTATTTTTCTCTTTTAATCATTCACTGTTGAGGATTGAACACAAGGCTAAGCAAATATTCTAAAATGGAGCCATACTCCAGGTAGAGAAAATGAACAAGTTTGACTAATCAAGACAAATGCTCACCTGCTCTTGTTTTGATGGGCTTACCATTTGATCCAGTTGCTGGTCAAAGGATGCCGTATCAGGCACAAATCATGACCTTCTTCGTTCCTGAGTGCAGAAAGCAAGAGAAACCAGCTAGGGCAGATGCCCTTTTTGTTTGGTGTCTGCTGAACAGTGAAAGATATAAGGACAGATGGGTATCTTGGTTGGAAACACAAGACTGAATTCATAATTTTAAAGGAAAGGAGGGGAGATACAAGAAAATTAAAGAAAGAGGTTGCGTTTTTCCAGGTTTCAGCACAAGCCCAAAGGCTTTGATGGCAGCGAGATTCGAGACAGAGGAGTTTCAGAAAGCTGGTTTTTGTATCATAGTATCATCTTTTAGGTCTAGGAGCCGGAGACTCCAGAGTATAGAATATCAAGGGGCGTAACAGCAAATGGTCTATTTGATTCTCACAAGCATCCTATCAAATAGGAATTTTTATTATCTTCCTGTGTAGGTGCTGGAACTGAAGTTCAAAGAGACCAGAAAACTGCCTACTGTCACATTAGAAGTGGTTGGACTAGGCCGGACGTGGTGGCTCACGCCTGTAATCCCAGCACTCGGGAGGCTGAGGCAGGAGGATTGGTGCGAGTTTGAGACCAGCCTGGGCTACAAAGGTGAGCTCAGGACCAGCCTCAACTGCATAGCGAGACCCTGTCTCAAAAAGACAAAAAAAAAAAAAAAAAAAAAAAAAAAAAAAAAAAAAAAAAAAAAAAAAAAAAAAAAAAAGAAGTGGTTGGACTCCATCAAAGATCTTCACTACTTACTAGCACTGACCTCAAAGGTTGTTAGATGGTCTAAAGTATAAAAACTGTTCAAAAAAAGGCAACAAGCACTCATGTTCAACTCTTCACAGTAAATAGTAACTTAGTGGCTAAGCAGCTTAGCTTTGTGTGCTTATTAATTTTTGGCTCATAAAAGTTGAGCTTTTGAAGCTAGGCATAGTAGCATACACTTTTAATCTTCAGGAAATCTGAAGCAGGAGGACTGCAAGTACGAGATGGGCTTGAGAAACCTAGAAATTTAGTAAGATCATATCAATTGATCAGTCGATTGATCGATCGATCAATCGATAGATAGATAGATTGGTAGATAGGCAGAATGGGGGGTACTTAAGGTTTTGAATCTGACACTAATACCATTCTAGTAATGAAAAAATGTTGAACTTCTCACATAGAGCATAAAAAAAGCCAGTGAGTCCATATGATAAATACTTATTTTTTCTCATGAGAAAGTTTGTTATAGATTAATCAAATTTGTACAACTCTAACCTAGTATATGTCTGAAAGATCTTTAGAGTTAAAACTTTATAGCAGAACTAACATTTATTTCAGTTGTTCTTTAAAATGCATTTTGTACAGGGTTTCTCTTTGCAGTTCAGACTCATAGTGATCCTCTTGCTCTCAGCCTCCCTAGCACTGGTATTACAGGCATGTGCCACCACACCTGAACTCAGTTGCTGGCTCAGGGTGTCTGGCTGGGGTCAGGGTTGTCACTGCATGTGGTGATCAAACCCTGGTCCAGGTGCTTCATCCACTGAGCTATCTCTGCAGTCCTAACATTTGTTTTTATAATAAAAATATAAGGTATATGAGATGCCATATGTGAACAAAGCATTTTTTCTTAATACCTAACATTTGACTCTGACTTGATGTATATTACTTCTTTTATGTGAAAGATTAGAGGACTAGCTATTTGAGATGAACTCTTTGAATCTGGGAGAGGGACTTGATTAATATTATTAAACCTACTATTTTTAGCCCTGGTAGTCATTATTTTTTATTCTTATTCTTACCCAATAATAAAAGAAACTGAGGAAGGGACAATTTAATGTCACAGATAATACATTTTCATGTAGGATTTGAATCCAATACTAATGCCATTCTTTCACTATGCCTCATAACCTTTATTAGGAAGTGCCTGTAACACCAAAATGGTCAGGTATCAGTCAGGGTTCAGTGCTAGAAACAGACCCTACACTCGTCAGTGTAAGCATGTAAGATTCAGCAATCTAGGGATTTTGGAATTTATGAATTTAGTGATTCCTTCCAAGAAAAGAAGTAGGTTCTAGGATGAGTCCAACAAACATGCAGTAAAGTCAGGATTGGATGACCACTTGACCTGTGGCAGGGCAAGAACTGCATCCACTAGCCCCGCAAGTATCTGAGAAGTCTGGAGAGTGCAGTTAACGATGTTCTCCCAGGAGAGCACATCACTAGTCTTTTGCTGTTTCTAATGCTTCTGGATTCCCAAGAAGCTGGAAAATGCAGTGTTAAGTTGCTGTAGTACCCTCCACCTCCTTGACCCTGATAGCCAAGAGTCCTAGGAAAGGAATCCTTGCCCCAACCCTCTACCACATATCACCTGAGCATATTAGCAAGGCAGAACCAAATTTGCATATAGAAATCTAGATTTAAGAAGTCTGGATAACAGAAGTTTTAGTTCTCTAGCTTCATAAATAGAAAGCAAAAAAATAAACAGATTTAAATAAGCCATTACAAATTCAAGTGTCATATCTGCTATACTTGTATCTTTTAATTTGGTGGACTGCTAAATAGAAAGCTTTCTTACATTGGAAGGTTACCTGACCTTTTAAATATATGAATTTTCATTTTTTGAAACAGGGACTTATTATGTATTTGGGATTAGACTTGAACTCACTATGTAGCCCAAGGTAGCTTTAAACTCATGGTGCTTTTCCTGCCTAAGTCTCATGAACACTAGGATTACAGGTGTGGATCTCCACACCAGTTTCACACTAATTTTTTAATCCTTTTACAACTCTTGATGAAAATAGGACAGTGGGACTTCTGCTTTAGAACACAGCTCTGATGTGAGGTTAGTAGGATAGCTCAGTGGATTAAGTGCCTGCTTTGGCAAGCTCAGGCACCAGGGTTCAATCCTCGGTCCCTCATGCACATGCCGGCTCCACCCATGGGACCTGTGGAGCCTGTGACAGAGTCTGGGTATAGTGCTGCATGCCTGCAATCTCAGTGCTGGGGAAGCTGAAAAACACAGGTGGATCACTACGAGTCCAAGATGCATAGTGAGACCCTGTACCAAATACACGAATGGAAAAAAGAAAGAAAGAAAAAAAGCACACAGCTCTTGCTGTTCATCAATGCACAAAGCAATTTGTGTCCAACACCAGTTTTATGATCCACTGACTATACTGAAATGTAGTGCTTTACCAACCATGAACTTTGATGTGTTTATATCAGGAATTAAATCTGAAAATATGCAAGAGAGGGCTTCTGAATATAATTTACATCAGACTAACTTTCATGGAGGTGTTGAGCAGCCTATAAAACTAATACGTGGGCCTTGGAGATTGAGGTTAATTTTGCCTTTGTTTAAGAGACATAATGATGCCAGCAGGGGAACAGGAGGTTGAAGTCCCAATTGTTTTGAAGGACATCAAGCCTCATGAATTTTCAGGAATGCTAAAAACATAGGTAGATAATATAATTAGCATATATGAAGTCACATTTTTAAATACAAAGCAAAATCTGGAATGAACCTTACAAAGCACCTTTGGTTAAACACCTTGCTATGTCAATGGTCTTTGTTAGTATAAATAAGGACTTTTATTTCTCTAAGTCTGTAGGTTTTTCTAAATTTCCCAAACATGTTTTCTTATATGTTGACCTTTGATCTCACAATTCTTTTGATCATATTCTATTTAATGGCACAAGTTTTTATTTCTTCCTTGAGGTTCTTGTTCCTAAAATCAAATAGAAACATCATATGCCTACACTTGGCCTGAAGTGTTTATATGCTTTAATTAGCATAGACATCCTTCTTAGCTTGTAAAGCACCTTCGTGCACGCCATAATCCAAAGCAGGGGATAATACCACCATCCAATTGACTGCTCTGTTCTAAAAAGTACTCAAGAAAATCCAACTTTCACAAGAGCAGTAGAAGAGGACTAACCTGTGACTTGGAAATTCTGTGGTAGGAAAAGATGGTTCAATATTTTACACTCTGAAACTTGAAGTGTGCTTCAGCTTTTCTTTTAATTTTCTCATGGATAAGACTTTCAAATAAACTCTAAGGGAATTTAAATGTTAATCAGAAAAAAAGAGACAAAAACACTTGAGAAGCAAAGTGATCACTTCATACAGTTACAGTGCAAATAAATCCACATGACAGACGGTGCACTTTGTGCCTGGATGTGTGATGCTGAATGTCACAGGAGACAAGTTGCAGTGTGTTCGTGAGACTGTATGCTGGGATGGTGCGACCCTAAATGCCCAATGCCCGTGTGTGTGTGTGTGTGTGTGTGTGTGTGTGTGAGCTCTCCTGGGGATTGTTAATCTAAATCAGTGAAGGTTGGAGAGCTGCACTTCTGAATACTATTTTGGCTACTCACCTTCACCGAGTTGAGATAGTTCTCATATCATTGCTGCTTCTTCGATCCCATTTATCCCTACGTATTTCATTGTACTTTTCTTAATAAAGACATTTACTTTCACAACCAATGAAATGGTCACACATAAGAAAATGAACAGTAATTCTACCATATCATCTAACACATGGTGCATATTGCATTGCCACATTTAGATGGGCAAAAAATGTGTCCCTCAGCTTTGTGTCATTTTCAACTCAAAAACCAATCAAAATTCATGTTTTGGTTCTGCTTCTACTGGCTTGCGCATTTAAGTTTGGATACCATCTCCTCACTTACCCTTTTCCTCTTGCCTAATTGACATTTTTGATGTGTTTGACAGGTTTAGAAAGTAAAAGCAGGATGCTTAATTAATTTAAATACAAAATAAGCAATGAATGATAGTTTAACGCTCCATGTCACATGCTTATATTAAAAGTTGATTTGTTGCTTATCTGAAGTTCAAATGGATAGATAAAGCAACTTTTTTGTATTCAACTGACATACAATGATTATACATGTATGTGGAGCACATGGTGATGTTTCAGCACATTGGACAATAATAAAGTGTTTCACACACCTGTTTCATTATACTTATTTATCACATCATATGCGTCTGTCACATTGTATATTTGTCCTTGCATTGTAGTGAAAGCACTCGAAATCTCTTCGTCAGCTATTTTGAAATATTTAATATAATGTTATTAGCCAATAGTACATGAGAAATATTTTTAAGAACTGTAACCTTATCCCCTTAAACCAAGAAATCTCTCAGTAGCCTTCTCTTCTTACTTTTCCTGGCCTCTGATAACCATTCTATTCTGTTTCTATGAAAACTCCTTTTTTTTTTTTTTTCCAAATTACTCAAATGAGTGAGATCTCCCAGCATTTCTCTCTCTGTTCCAGATTTCACTAATTATAATGTTCTCTAGGGTCCTATACTTTGCTGCAAAGGATAGCATTTCATCTTTTTTTTAGGGATGAATGCCATTCCAATGTGTATATGTACCGCATTTTCCTCATCCATTCATCAGTTGTTGATCAATTTGGTTGTTTCTGTTTCTTAGCTATTGGGAATTGAGCTAACATAAACATGGGAATTCATATATCTATTTTATGGACTAATTGCATTTCCTTTTGTTATATAGTCAGTAGTGTGATTGCTGAATCATGTAGTTGTTCTATTTTTAAGTTTTCGAGGTTCCTTCATACTTTTTTTTTTTAAAAATGTTTTTAATACAGGGTCTACAGGGTCTCACTACAGAGATCAGACTCATAGCAATCCTCCTGTTTTCAGCTGCCCAAGGGCTGAGATTACAGGTGTGCACCATCATGCCCAGTCTCAATTGCAGTGCCCAGGGGGTGGGGCTGGCACAGCAAACTTGGGATTGAACCCCAGTCCTTGAGTCTGTCTAAGCAGGAGCTTTGTTGACCTTACTGACCAGCCCATGATATTTTTCTTAATAGTGCTCCTGATTTATATTCTTTCTATTTTTTTCTGCCAGTGTTTTATGTTCTTGAAAACTGGTATTCTATTTAGGTTGAGACAATATTTCAATTTGCCTTTGATTTGTGGGATGGAGACGTATAAGAGGATCAAAGGAAGCTGAGGATGTTGAGTTCCTAGGTGCTGATGAAATTATTTTGCCAGAGGAAGCGATTTCCCCTTCTTCCGCTGCGGTGTTTGTGTTTCCTAGTATGCCTAGGGAGACTAATCCTGTGTTGAACACATAGAACAATCAGGACCCACCCATAGTACAGATTTCAAGGAATTTCTATAAATAATAAGGAAATTCCATTACAGAAACACATATATCCTTTCAATCTCAGTTTTTGCTTTCTGAGAATGAGGTTTAGAGCATCATTCCCCCTTTGGTTTTTAAGTTTCTCTTGCTACCTTGGGCACCCAGGACTGGCTTTTCTCCTAGATACATGTGTGTTCTTCATTCTCACCAGGTCTTATTATGAAAGGTATGATAGTAAATAGAGTGAATTGAAGATACCTCAAACGGAAGTGCAAAATTCAAGTACATTTCAAAAATAGTTGGTCTGACAAACAACAAATTGGCTAGCAAATTTGTCAGATATATACTGTTTGAAAAAAAAAAGAAGAATTTTCTCCTATCCTAATCCGCTGTGAATTTTGCTCCATTCTAGGTTTGATCTCACCTATGGGATAATATCTGCCTTCCTCCTTGAAATTCCTCATCCAAACCACTCAGTTGGCATGGCATGACACCATTTTCCCTTTAGCTGGCTCCAGATTTCCTTTTGCTACCATGTTTTACTGGCTCGGACTTTAATGGATAACAGGGAAGTTTGACATCTTGTGATAAATATTTATTACACAGCCATCTGTGTGCGGTCTGAGACTCGCAACTACTATCAATTGAGTACATTATTTAGGGTTCAGTCAGAAAGGTCAAATTTCCCATATAACCTAAGAATGGAGGTAGTAAGAGAGAACTTGAGGTTTGTGCAATCATTGGGAAGCCTGTGGAGCAAAAGGCATGGAAACCGCACCACCACATCGTGAGGCAGGCGGCTCTGCCATCCCGACTGCAAGCAGCAGCAAACATCAAGCTTCCACAGGAGGCCACCACTGGCTTCTTGCTATGCAGTATTGCAGTGAAAATAGTGAAGCATGCTCAGAAGTTGCTGTGACTCACGGGCCAGCTTGGGCCTACGTTTATCTCTACCTATAAGAACTGCAAAGTTTTCTGAGGACACTTGTGGCCATTTTGTAAACATGAAATAGCTCTGTCAGTCAGAATTTTGTCTAAATATCAAGAAGATAATATCTAAGAGTGTACTAAGAGTATGGAAAGGATTGTTACTTGCATAACACGGCTTTCTGCAGGTTCCCAAGTGGGTCCAAAAGCTTCAGAGAGCAAAGAACAGAGTCTGGCTTTTCTTTTTCATAGGTGGTAGGGGTCATGATTTCCTTGCATGCATGCTGGAGCTTGCCAGGCTTGAAATTCTCAGTGGAGCTCAGGTTTTCTCAGCTTTCTAGGATCTGGTGCAGGGAGAACAAGTTAGTGGGACTTAAAATAGTCAGCAAGCAACAAAACTGACATTGAATTATTGTAATACAGGAGCCGTGTGGGTAGGGAATTCAGGTGACAGTTTGGGAGGATGGTAGCTATTATGCTTTGCGTTTAGTTTCTCCACAAAACCTTATATAAGCCATGGGGTGGACACAGAGGAGAGTGGCCAAAGAGATGGAGCCAAAGGACCAGGACAGGGCTCGAGGGTCAGGGCAAGAGAGACACGAACCATTAAACTGACAGCAGTCAGTGTCTCCCCAGCCTGTGGGCTTTCTTGGAGGTGTGGAGTAGGTCATCCTGGATATGGTGGCCCCCAATCTCTTCTGGAGACCCTGTATCATGGAGCAGCAGAGTCTGTGATTGAGACTACCTTGAGCAGAGTTTGGAGAAGACAGAGGCACAGACTCTCTCTTTGCAGCAAATAAGGCTTCAAGGTCTTGCTATGTAATTTGGTCTGTTTTAAACTCTGAAGCCTTTTTTTTCCCCTCATTTTGAATGTTGGGCATTTGTCCCAGCAATGAGAAAAGAGTAACTAATACAGAAGTGATGCTGAATTTAAAGCCTAATTCTCTCGTGGTTAAACTTTTCTGCTGCATGGTTAAGGGCAAGTTAAATCAAGACCCATATAATAAAACATGCAACCTTTGTATTTCCTAAGGTCAGTCAAATCCCCTCAGGATTTACTTTGAAACCATGTACAGTGCTTTGAAGGACTGTTGTCAGTGTCAGGCATCTGGATGAGTCATGGCCATTGCTTGACCAGTTTGCTCTGTGTTAAAGCCTAAGAGAATGTTTTCTCTCTAGGTGACTCTCCTTAGGCACACTATATATCTTCAGTCCCTTTCCTCTGTAGCCTCATAATCTCCTTGGACAGAAAATTCTCAGCGTCACTTTATGCCACATTACCAAGGCCAACAAGGTACTGTGCGTTGTTTTCTATAACTAAAATAATCTTTTTAAATTAAAAGAATATCCACTTACAAATCATGCAGATGAGATAGTTCTTTAAAGAATATGAATAAAAAGTAGAAAGTGCCAAGTCATAAATTGCATTATATCATCAATTAATAATATTGAATAAAAGAGGTTTTCCTTGGAAAAGGTAACTGTCATTTAAAAACTTGGTTATCTTTCTCCCCAGGAAAGTCACATGATTAAGTTCAGGGACAAATTTTCTTAAAAAAGATGAACGACACACTGCAGTTCAGTTTTATGTCTTCACTCTCAGCATATACATTAACTAAACTTTTTAGTCTGAGTAAGATTAAAATGTGAAAAGGCAGAAAGCAAGACTGTTTAAAGGATGTCACCTCAGTAACTAATGCCACGGACTCCCTAAGTTATACAAGAAGATACACCAGGGGATGCCTACTAACGTGACAAACACTGGGTCAGTGTTGATCAAACAGTAAAATATGTATTTTGGTTTTTATTTTCTTTATATATATTTATATATAATATATTATATATTTTCTTTATATATATAGTAATACAGGGTCTTGCTATCTAGTTCAGTCTGCTATCTAGTTCAGTCTGGCCTTGAACTCATTATGTAGCCTAGGTTGGCTTGAAGTTACAGCAATACTCTTGCCTCACTCCTCTGAGTATGGAGATTACAACGTGTGCCCCATATGCAGCTAGAAAGACTAGCCAGCAGAGGACAAACTCTAACTTGGTCTTTTTTTTTTTTATTTTAATTTTAGGGAAGGGTCTACACGAGTGTTCAGGGTCTCACTACTAGATTGGACTTGTAGTGATTCTCCCATTTACAGCCTTCCAAGAGCTGGGATTACAGGCGCATCTAACTTGGTCTTGAATGTTGTCCGTTTACGACTGTTGACAACTGACAGAACTGCCTAACATTCTTAACATAACACTGATTTCCATTTGAAACAGGGGAAACACTGGCTTGCTGCTTGCTGGAGCCAGGCACCTCTGAGAGATGCTCTGTTGTGTATTATGAAGCACATCTTTCCAAGTAATGAGGTGTGAGAATGACTGATAAGCATGTAGAATGTGGAAGGGAACAAAATAATAAAGCAAGCAGGTTCACCTTAGTGGTGATTGCATATAGTAAATAAACACAGTTCTATTAATAAAAATATTGAGTGTAGAGACTTGAAAATATTGTAGGCCTGTTCTTTTTAAAAAAAGCAATGGCCTGAAACTGCAAATAAATTTGATTTTCTAATCATTCTGCTCTAGTTACTGAAGGACTTTTTAATTTGTATCATGACATATAAATACATAAACTTTATAATGCAGTGGATAATAACTCATTTCTGTAAGTGACCTTGAAAAATAATATTTAATACATTTTCTTTTTCAGCTGGTGAAAAATCTAGCATGCATGAACATTTAAGCATTTTTTTTAAAGGGCATGTGGTTGTAATTTATTATTATTTTAATTGGGTAATATGGTGCTACCCACTGAAAATTCTTTTGATATACATTTTTTTCATTTGATCCGCAAAACAACTCTAGGAAGAAGAAAGGACAAATGCTTTTATGACTGTTCTACACATTAAAGAGCTGATATTTAAATAGCTTAATTTTTAAGAATATGAGTCTTAGTGCCCACAAAATCAAGAGAAGACAAATCCACGTTCTCCCAGTCCAGACTGCTATTTTTTCCACAGTGCCTTCTCCTTGTGAGTGTATCCTACTAGAACTTCTTGATTTTGATGTTCTTACAAGCGTCTTTGACTCTTTTCATTTTGTTAGTAGTAGTATGTGTTTGACTTTTTTTCTCCTTAAAGGACAAGTTCAGATCCAAATCTAAATAATTTAGACTGAGAATGAAATACCAGGTTGTCTTTACTGTAATCTGCTATATTTTCTTTCTTTTAAAAATTATCATTATTGGCTATTAGTTGCACAAATTAATCTCAGTGTCATATATGGGTAAAATTATGTACTGTAATTTTCTTTTTAAATGTTTATAAAATTATAGAAAATTAAAAAGAAGAAAAAATAATGCTCACTTACGGGACATATTTCTATATATTTATCAATGTTTCAATTATAGCATATACATATGCTATATATATTTTTTTAAGTATGAGGAATTGAACTCATGACCTCACATTCTCTGGGCAGGTGCTATGCCTCTGAGCTATATCTCTAGATAATTTGGGATTTTTGTACCATAGAATTTAGAACTTCCTAAATCATTTTAAGTTCTTTTTTCTTTTCTTTTTTTTTTTTTTTTTTTTTAACACTGATAGTTTTGTTGGTAATGTCAGTGCTAGATTTGTTTTTATTTTTTATTTTTTATTTTTTTTGTCTTTTTGAGACAGGGTCTCGCTATGCAGTTGAGGCTGGCATTGAGCTCACTTTTGTAGCCCAGGCTGGTCTCGAACTTGCACCAATCCTCCTGCCTCAGCCTCCCGAGTGTTGGGATTACAGGCGTGAGCCACCACGCCTGGCTTAGATTTGTTTTTAAAATGGGTTTTAATTTTTAGAGCAGTGGTAAGCTCACAGTAGGAAACTGTAGTTTACCCAAAGCTTGTTTAGTTATTGTCATAGTAATATAAAACAAATAAACATGATTTAGTAAAAATGCCTAGAATAACAGAGACTCACAATTAAAAACCAAATAATCAAATAAATCATACTTTATTGAGGTTTTTTTTACATTGAATTGTGTGGATTCAAAATAAGTATTTTTCTTCTAGCTTAGATCACGTGAACAATTTCGACAGTGAATGTTTTTAAGCTCCAGATACCTCTGAATGTGGTCTTAGAAGTATTTTTTATTTTTTATTTTTTTTTAAGTCATTGGCCCCGGTTTTCCATTTTCAAGTGAAAAAGAGGACGTTCGCTGTCATGGCATGGGCAAAAGTTTAATTTTCCACTTCACTATTCATTGGTTGTGTGAGCTGCAGTTACCTCCACCTGAAATCCTCTTCCTTCATCCCGAGTACCTCATCGTTCAAGTCTGGGAACAGGTGCTCCTCCATGACATCCACACTTACGCTTTGCAAGCATAGCATCATCCAGATGCCTTTTCAAATGACCTTGCTTTTATGTTCATCACTGTTGTACTTACCACTGTGTGAATATTGGTTTGCCTTTCATTGTCTGAGTTGCTTAGGATATGACAGCCGGAGCACAAGGGCTTAAGCCCTTGCATCATCCATGCCAAACAATGCCTGGAACACAGTAGATGCTTTGCTAACTATTGAACAGTTTACGCTTGCATGCCGTGCCTTGGCAGCTTGTGTGCTTGCTTGGCACTGTTTCCCTGCTGACTGTCCCAAGGGTCCCCTTGGACATGTGTCATTTCAGCCAGTCGATTCCTATAATGAATAAGCTTGTTAAAATTGTCTTTCCAGAGCTGGGTGTGGTGGCTCACGCCTGTAATCCCAGCACTTGAGAGGCTGAGACAGGAGGATTGGTGTGAGTTCGAGACCAGTCTGAGCTACAAAAGTGAGCTCCAGGCCAGCTTGAACTGCATAGTGAGATTCTGTCTCAAAAAGACAAAAATAAATAAATAAATAAATAAATAAATAAATAAATAAATAAATAAAATTGTTTTTTCATTTCTCAGTATTTTATAAAATTAGTGTTTGGTCATCTTACATTTAAGCGCTAGGACTACTAAGTGGTTAGTAGAGGCTGAATAAAGTGTAAATGAATAGTTTTGAGTAGGTCATTTTCTCAACTTTAATACGGATGTTTGTATTGGTTTTATAGACTTATGAGAATAGGATAATGTAGCTTTTTAAAGACTGTAAAGCTTTGCAAGTTATTATATTTCAAGTCAAAGGAATATAGGGTAGTATCTGCTTGAAGAATGTCTTTAACTCATGTTCTCGATAGGTGTACAGCAATGAACTCTCTCTCTGCCTTTATTTCCATCAGGACATACTAGCATTAGAAAACAATTGTTTTTGAACACTGAATTTTGATGATATTTTGTTCATTAACTCTTTAAAAGATATCCATATCATGGTAGATTACATATGATGAGGAATAGTAGGTAAACCAGCAACTTACACAGAAGAATGAGAGAACTTTTAAACCTGGAGACTTCAGACCTTTGCTGTGATATTTGTTCCAAAATGAGAATGTTCGTTCTTCTCTAAGGGATACAGTTTTGTTTGTCTGTTTTCCCACTGGGGTCTGGTCAGTTCTGTTTATAGAAGGTCATGCAACATTTTATTTTTGTGGAATTAAAAATGAAAATTCCCTAGTGCCTGATCCTTCAAAAAGTTACCTGTGGGTTAAGTTACCTGTGGGTTGTTATGGTCTTGTTTGGGCCGGTAGCAATTTATGGATAAAAATCACAGTGTCAGACACCATACACATGAATCCAAAAAGAACTATATGACTTTTTGCTAAAGTCAAGATTTATTTGGAGAGTCTTGATATATTGACAGTACAATTGTCTATTTTGGTGTTTGAAATTTTTTGTTTGTTTGAAATATTGCATATTGCCAAATGGAGTAACATCTAAAATCAAGAAGACAGACTGTTAAAATTTACTTAATGTTTTAGCAAGGCACTGCATCCTTTCAGTAGGTGACTATTTTAAGCCCTCCAGGGATATTTCCTATCCTTAGCTTTGTACTGTACGATGACATCATGCAGAGCCCTGCTGTCAGCAGCAGCCCTGCAGGGGATGCTTTCTAGCATAGGCTTGCAGAATTCTGGATCAGCCTGACCTGTGCGTGTGTTTTATTTGTCTTCTACAGGTAGTTAAGGGATAAATGTGGAATCTTCCTCTACTCTAAAAAGAACGTAGACTAGTGCTGTGTAGTACAATAAGGATCAAAAGATCTACTTTAGGATTTGATTTACCTAATAGTATGGAGAATTGTTGCTTTGCTTATGGAGATTTAGTTTGAAATTTCTTTGTGAGAAATATTTAACAGTGATATCCAGAGTGAAAAGGAGTACAAGTATTTCAAAAGTATAAAGTTGAATATGTTATTTCTTTCTTACATAGTTCAGAAATGGCAAAAATCACACAAAAGTTGTCCACTGTCATTTCCCCTTAAGAGTTAACTTATGTCAAGGTCTTTTCTGTGGCGCATACGCACAGATATTTTTCATCCTGTTTTCTTACCTTCTTCGCAAGTTCAGCAGCTGAGCCTGTTTGTTGAACAGGCTAATAGGGCTCACAGAATTAGCTCTAAGATCTGGCAGGAATCATGGTAGACAGGTTGATATCTAAGGTTAGCAAGGTGACATTTAGCTTACCTCATATCCTCCAGGTGACCCTTATTTTCCTGGATACAATAGGCCACATTTTCCATTATCCCTTTCCTATCATTACCTTCTCATGACTCCCTTGGAGAACTAGACATGGTCTCAAATAAAAGTTTGGCAAAACCAGATGTGAGCCTTGCAGGATGGATGGGTGGTCCCTGGAGTGATCAGTTTACAGTTTCAAGTTTTCTGAGTTGAGAGCCAAAGCAAATCTTATGAAAGAGAGAAGAAAAATTACTTCATATTTTCCAGCTCAGTTGTAGTTCATTTCCTGGACATCAGCAAAAACAGTCTACCTCACAAAGACAAAATCCTACATTTGCTAACTACTGTCTTCATGAAAAATAGAGAAAGGGTAAGAGGTGCTTCATGGGAGAAGAGACCAAGAAACTAAAAAATGACAGCAAGTGTTAGTATTGTTGCTAAACAAAAGCATTTTTCTAATTTTAGATGTTAATTATGTTTTTGTATTTTATTTATTTTTAGTACTTTTAATAAGAAATAACAATAAGAAAGTCTCAAAATATGTTAGTAAGACAGCTACAATAATTAACACAATGCATAGTGTCGTCTTCATAGTAGTTGTTCAGAGTACAAAATGCAGACATGATAACTTTTATAAGCACTATTGGTACAAATACATTTTCTCACTGAACTAAGAGAAAGTAGTTGTGTTCATATTCCAATAGTCCTTAATAGTAGTGTGTTATCAGCAGAACTGGCAATGTCGGAAGCTGTTGACTTGAGCCTTTTGCAGCTCAGCATACTAATCTGGCTTTACTTTTATGCCTTGTGGTTAAACTTTTCTGCTGGATGGTTAAGGCCAAGTTAAAGCAAGACATATATAACAAAATATATTATTTTTATATCTGACAAGATCAGTCAAGTCCCCTCAGGATTTACCTTGAAACCATGTACAGCATTACTAGACAATAAAGTTTTCTTTTCATAATTGACTTGTAAAGCAGCAGTAAATCAGTCATTTTGCTGTTAGGGGAACTTAGTGTTTTAGCACTGAACTCCAAGAATATCTGTTACATGGATATTTCTGCCATTTCCAAGGAGAATTAGCCATTCCTCTCACTGTGTCTGGCATAACAAGAGGCCTCTGTTTCTACACATGTCATGATAAAGGACGAAAGCATTCACACTGAGCTTTTCTTTGATAGGATGCTCGTGTTACAATCAGCTTCTTTTCAAGGAACTTTTTCTTTGTCTTCCGTGAATTTTACAAGATGTTGTCTCTCTGTAGAGTAGAGGGCCAGAGGAAATGCTAGCAATTAAGTTCAGATGATTTGAATTCTGTTACTTACTGAGCAACTGGCTTTGTACAAACTCTTTTACTCACCTGAGCCTCAGTTTAATTTATGTTTCATCTACAAATACCTCGGGCAACCCTAATAGGATTGAGGTAAGGGTCACTTAAAAATATATAAAAGTGCCTTGCAGCAGCAGATGCTGTGCAAAGATATATAAAATTTTTAGTTACTGATGATCAATGAGAAAATAGTACAATTGATAATTGACAATTCGAATTCACATACATATTAACGAGGACAACTTGAGCACATGCTGTGTGCTGAGCTCTTCCTATACCATCCAGCTATATCAGTATTTTTGCTAGAGAAAGAGACTAATTTCCCTGATATTATATACACTTTTCCTTTGATATCTGCAGGAAATTGGTTCTAGAACTCCATATGCATAACAAAATCTGTGCATTCTCAAGTCTCTTATGCATAAAGGAATAGTATTTTTAATGTAGACCATATATGTCCTCTGTAGACTTTAATCATCACTAGATTATTTACAATACTGAACACCAGGACTAGGGAGATATCTCAGTGGTATAAACACCTGCTTGACAAACAGAAGGCCCTAAATTTGATTGCTAGCATAGGTGCACGCCCCCACAGAAAAGATGATAATGTTGAATATAATTTATATGCTAGTAAAATACTTATTACACTATATTGTTTAAAAAGATAAGAAAAAGTTCCCATAAATGTTTATTTCATAAGAATACCCTAGCCTGACTATATCTGATGTGCAATTGGTTGAGTCCACAAATATGTGCCTGTGCCTGTAGAAGGTCAGCAGGAGCAAGTGGGAGAACTGGATGTCAAATTTAAAACTGATCCCATCATCATGGATTTCTTTGTACAGTAAAACTCTTTAGAAGTCTTACAGGAGCTACTATATCTTAATCATCTGGTTTTATACTGAGTACATAAACTCTTAGGGCTTCATTACTTTGTCATGTATTATAATTCTCAAAAGTTAGATTTTGTTAAATTCAAAGTGCCTTATTTGATTATCTAAAAACTGTAAAGGGACTGGGATAAGTAGATGGTAGTAACACTTAGAAAAGAAAGCTATTACATCTTGTTTCCCTTCGGTGGGAAAACTCCCGCGGCTCACATCCCACGTTCTCCAAGAACTCCCGCCGTCATCCTTGACTGGAAGCCTTTTCTCCCTTTGCACCTCCTGTTTCCACTTAGCTTTGCAAAGCCAAGCCAGAAAGAATTGATTTCAGGAGAAACAGAATGAGACCCTAAAGTGATCCAAAGAACCATCCCAGTGCTCTTTTCAGCTGGTGGAATAAAGATGAAGTCTGGAAACCCTTATACATTAACAATTTTTTCTTGCAAAAATTAACTAGGATGAACAACTGCAACATTGCCTAGGCTTTATTTTATTTTATTTTTGTCTTTTTGAGACAGGGTCTCACTATGCCTAGACTTTATTTTAATTGAATGAATTGAATAATGTAACTGATAAAATTTCAGCTATCTTCTTGAATGTATAAACAGAGAACTTATATCCCTTTCTTCAGTCTGAGAAGGCTACATAGGCCTTCAAACTTGTATTTTCTAAATTCTACTGACCTCCTGGCAATATGCTACTAACATTATGTCACATTCAACACTTGCATTTGAAGTTATGCCTTCTAACTGTAATGCGTAGTGTCATAACTTTTCTGATTTTACTCTTACATTTGTAGATTTATAGTTTAGTTTACTTAAAACATAGATGAAGCTGATTAACTCTAACTATATATTCATTTCACTGTGATTATTAAGATAATTCATAATATGTTTAAAAATTTTTTGGTTCATACCTATAACTTGTACAGATTAATGAGGGTGAAATAAATCCCTGAATCACAGTTTGAAAACAAATAGTGCTATTTTTATAAGTAATATATATCCCATTTCGTATCACTGATTGTATTTGTGAAGTACAGATTGGCCAGCAACACAAAATGGTGCTAGAAATAATTATGCTTTTAATTAGCACTCAACTTGTAACATTTTATAATTCTTTATAAAGCTGAAAAATTCAGAAATTTTGTTGCATATGTTTTGGATCCAGTGATCCTGAGAATAGTGCATTCCCAAGTTGTCTTAGTTACTTTTCACTCGTTGCTGGGACAAATACCCCACACTCAAAATGAAGGAAGGAAAGGTTTATTTAGCTTACAGTTACTGGAAGTTTCGGTCCATATTCGGCTGGCCCAAGGCTGAGTGGAGCAGGACGGAGAGCATTCAGTTCATGGCGGTGAAACAGCAACAAAATGGTGACAGAGGTAGCCAACCAAATGCGGCAGCAGAGCAACAGCTACAGCCTGAGTCTGTCTGTCTTTATATTGCTTTCAGGCTCTTCGCCTTAGGGTATCCCCCCTAGACCACACCCATAGTCTCAGCCTTACTCAGAACACTAATCCCATCAGTACTAAAACACAGCCCCAGGGATCACGAATCAAGTCTCAATCTACAGAAGCCATGCCCCGTGATTGCACGAGGCTTTGGGGGGTCAACTAGATATAGACCATAACACAACTGAACATTTTTTTTCACGCTTCTCAGTATGAGTCTTATTCCAC
>PVJA010031246.1:0-25090 GCA_004027025.1 Myocastor coypus | reverse complement strand
TCTTCTTCTTCTTCTTCTTCTTCTTCTTCTTCTTCTTCTTCTTCTTCTTCTTCTTCTTCTTCTTCTTCTTCTTCTTCTTCTTCTTCTTCTTCTTCTTCTTCTTCTTCTTCTTCTTCTTCTTCTTCTTCTTCTTCTTCTTCTTCTTCTTCTTCTTCTTCTTCTTCCTCTTCTTCCTCTTCTTCCTCTTCTTCTTCTTCTTCCTTCCTCTTCTTTCTTCCTTTTAGACAGGGTCTCGCTATGCAGCCTGACCTTGAGCTCATTTTTGTAGTGCAGTCTGGTCTCGAACCCGCACAATCCTCCTACCTCAGCCTCCCAAGTGCTAGAATTACAGGCCCCACCACACCCGGTCTGCAAGTTGCTTCTTTTCTAAGTCTTCAGTTATGTCGCAGGCCTGTATAGTGTTTCTGATAAAATGTCTTCCCAAGGCTGTTATCCTCTGAAGATTGGGCATTGTTTCCCCAGGAGTAAGGGAGGAGGGGGTCCCCAAGCAATGTCGCCTCCAGAGCAGGAAGCCGGAGCTCTCTGGACAGCTGACAAACTTGTTACAGCAGCTGCTCTTCGAAAGCCGGTGGTGGTGGACAGCTACTTCATTCACCTCTAGCTTTCTTTCCAGTGCGGTTCTATTCCTAAGGTCGTCCGCTCTGGACGTTTGCCTCCGGGCTGCAGCCGCGCTCTGGAGGATGGAGAAAAAGAACTTTTTCTTTCCTTTATCTGTATTTTATTACGTTCTACGTTGTAAACGCACAACTCGGGACTCCAGGGTGTGAAACGGGATAATTCGAGTCAAGCTAACCTCGCCTGGGCCCAAAGCGCGCCCCGCCCCGACCCCAGGGCGCCTTCCCTCCCTCCCGCCCGCCCGTTCACAGCGCCCCAGAGGCGCGCATCTCGGCGCCAACCCGGCCCCGCCGATCCTCGCCGACGGCCCAGCGCTGGCTCGGACCAGGCGCAGGGCGGGCTAGGGAGTGGCGGCCACTCCGGAGGGAGCAGAGGGAGCTTCCGGGAGGACGCGGGCGTCTCCTCCCACGCGCTCGCCCGGCCCGCGGCCGCGCCCGCCGCTCCGCGCCGTGGGAACAGCCGTCGCCACCCACAGCTCGGCCGCGCCCGCTGGGGAGCTGGGCCAATCGCCATGGCAACCGGCGGCGCCCCGGCCCGCCCGCCCTCCTCCCGGCGCAGCCAACCGCGCGAGCCCGGCGCGCACCATAAAACCTGCGCGGCTACTGCCGCCCCCCGGGCCGGGTCCTGGCGGCACGGCGCCGAGCGCAGCCCGCGACGCCCACTGTCCCTAGGCGCGAGCAGAGGCCGAGCATGCGGGGCGCGCAGAACATGCGGGGCGCGCAGAGCATGAGGCTCCTTCTGCAGCGGCGCTGCCTCTGTCTGGCCGTCCTGACCCTGCGCCTCCTGGCCCAGGTAGGTGGTGCGCGCCGCGGTGCCGGGAGCCCAGGTCCTGGCGCGGGCGGCCCGGGTAAAAGGTCTCCTCCACCTCTCCGCCTTCGCCCAGGTCTCCGCGACCACGCGCTGCCCCTCGCCGTGCCCGCGCCAGTGCCCTGAGCCTCCGCCGTCCTGTGCCCCCGGGGTGCGCGCCGTGCTGGACGGGTGCTCCTGCTGCCCGGTGTGCGCCCGCCAGCGCGGCGAGAGCTGCTCCGAGCTGGCACCCTGCGACCCCAGTGGCGGGCTGCACTGCGACCGAAGCGCGGACCCCAGCAACCAGACCGGCGTGTGCATGGGTAAGAGCCTGCCTACCGCCGCTCCTCTCCACCGCCCAGAGGGGCCTAAGCGTGTCTGGATCGCGCTGGGTTAGTGAGCGCTAAGACGGGGTCACACGTGGCCCGGGGTCGCCCGAGAAGGCTGAGAAAAAAAACCTGTTGAGGGAAGAAGAGAAGCTCTCATCACGGGCCTCCTTCGAGGGAGGGAGGCAGCGTGGGGGGCGAGCGACATCACTTCCTTTGGACACTTTAGGGAACACTTAGGGGTGACCCGACAGCTGGGGCTTACTCAGGCCTTACAGTCTCGATCCCCTCGGCCCAGCAGGCGTATTTTCACACCTATAATCGTCCACTTTGAGCCGGTGCAGCTCCTAACCTCTTTGGGGAACTATGTAACCCCCGTCTGGGGTGCCGGCATCCTGCCAGCCCAGACTCCTGAAATGTAATCAGTTCCAGATGTATTTCCCACGGGCCGGTCACTGCGGTGGTGGCTGCCCCGCCGCCCCCTGGAGAGCAGACTCTGAGTGATGTACTGCGCTTCAGGGCCAAGAAACTCTCACTGGTCCCAGGCTGCCCAGCTAACCTATTTGGAGAGTATGACTTGCACTTTTAAAGTCTAAACTACCCCAGCAGAAGAATTTAAGTTGGGTCTTGCAAAATGACTGTCTTTGGCCTCAGGAGTGTCGCTTCGCACTTGGTATTCCTTTTAGCTTATAAGTGGAGAAGTCTGAGGGAACATGTCAAGAGAAGGCTATAGAGGATATTTCAGAAGCCACCTGTCAGCCAGCTTACTTACGCTGCAGTGTGGGGTCCGCACTGGGCCTCATTCCTCCTGCAAAGGAGCGAGTGTGCTCGGCGACCTAGATGCTCCTGGGACTCCTTCTTGCTCTGGGATGACGTCTTTTGCCCCTGGAGGTGCCCAGGAAACCGTGGCACCATGACTCTAGTTCTCACACAGCTCCCCTGCGTTTGTGTTCTTCCACCCCTCCGCCTGCCTCTTCCCTTCCTCATGTTCAGTGCTAGAAGGAGACAACTGCGTGTTCGATGGGGTCATTTACCGCAGCGGGGAGAAGTTCGAGCCCAACTGCCAGTACCACTGCACCTGCCGGGATGGGCAGATTGGCTGTGTGCCCCGCTGCCAGCTGGACGTGCTGCTGCCAGGGCCTGACTGCCCAGCTCCCAGGAAAGTGGCGGTGCCTGGAGAGTGCTGCGAGAAGTGGACCTGTGGCCGCCCTGAGGACGGGGCCCTGGGCAGCCTGGCCCTTCCAGGTGAGCCGAGCAGCTGCGTGTGGGGGAGGGGCTCGAGGCGCGTGCGCACCTCTGATCCGAGCTGAGAAGTGGGCCCCCGTTTGGGCCACGCAGGGGCGGACTGTTGACGCCCTGAAGTCCAAGTTGTGTCTCTAGAACAGGCACCCAATTGCTCCTGAAGAGTCTGACAGATTCGGCTTCCTCTTTGTCCTCTTTCTTTCATTTTAGTCTGTCCTGCAACTTGTGCCTGGACAGGTGTCACACAGAAGAGTCATCTTTCCAGATGCCATGGGAAGGCTCAAGGGACACTGCAGGACCTGTTATTCTTTCTGCAGTCTTATCAATGACATAATTTGGGGGTGGAATCTCAAAAGTCAGTAGAAAATACTTTGCATGCCATTTTCAGCCCCGATTTTTTATACTGGGAGCATCCCAAACTTTAGTCTTGCTGAGGTCAGAAATTATCAGCCATACCTTACAGATAGGAAAACTGCCACGTAGAAGAGCTATCCCCAAGCCATCCATATGAAGTGTGGAGACGGAATATTTTGCAAACAGGACCCAAGTGCATGTGTACATATGTGTGTGACAAGTTGTACCAACTGGAAGCAAAATGCTTCCAGTTTGGACTGGGCCAGGTCTTACACGTAAAAATTCACTCTTCTCTTGATCCTTCCTATGCACAGAGCCCCATGGTGAGAGGGCTGAGGGTGTAGCCTCTTGGTAGAGTGCACTCAGTGTGCTCGAGGCTCTGGGTTCAACTCCAGCCCTGCCAGAAACACATGTTGGAAACATTGAAGCTTGCGGAGTAGCTGGCAGTGGGTGGCACACTGTTCTGTGCTCTCAGAGCCACTGAGCTTGAAGGCGAGTTGTCCTAAGGTCCTGTGAACCGTCACCCCACACAAAGATTGTTTCAAATCTTACCATGCATCAGCGTTGTAGTGCTCATTTGGGGTTGATAAATAAACCCAGTTCTGTGCCCTTGGAACAAAGGGGTTCCATGAGTTTGGAACGGAACGATGTTAGCCAGCTAATGTTGGCTAAGCAGCGACCTTCGGGTGTCCCACGCTTTACCCAAGAGCACCCCCTTCTGCCTCCTGCAGCCTACAGGCCAGAAGTCACAGTGGGGGTCGAAGTGTCTGACTCCAGCATCAACTGCATCGAGCAGACCACAGAGTGGAGCGCGTGCTCCAGGAGCTGTGGCATGGGCTTGTCCAGCCGGGTCACCAACAGGAACCGCCAGTGTGACATGGTGAAGCAGACCCGGCTGTGCATGGTGCGACCCTGTGAACCAGAGCCTGAGCAGCCCATGGAGAAGGTAGGACGCTGCGGAAGCTAGCTGGGGAAGGGGGCGGCCTGGCTTCCTTGGGACCCATCCCTCCGAGGTCCCCATGACCAGAGCTTAGTGCTGACCAGGCGTTTTCTCCAGAAAAAGGGCACAGAGATCTGGAATCCAGGCTGAGTACCTTCTGGTTTTCCTTCTTCATGTACTATGTGTAAATAGCACACAGCGCACAGCAGATCTACAGGAAGGGGGATGGGGCCAGCCAACTAAGATACTTCACCGTAGTCACGAAAGACTAGCAAATTCCACTCACTCTGGGAGAATGCTGGCCTCAGCTTGCCAGATGCAGCTTGAGCTTAGAAAGGCGTTTCAGGCTACAGTTCTTTAGGTTCACGCAGAGTGAGGCAGCAGGCCAGTGACACTGGAGATATTGGTAAGTCGCAAATCTCTAGGGTGTTTGGTGTGGGTCCTGAGTTTGTACCAAGGCCATGTGATGGCTCAGTGTGGTGGTCCCATTTGTCTGACTCCAGCAAGGCTACAGACATCACCAGGAAGCAGCCGTAGCTTCTAATCTGCATACCTTACACAGAATTCACACACTCAGTTGGTAGAGCTCCAGCAAAAGAGAAAGCCAGGCACTGTTTTATTTGGCCTATGTTGCTCTATGCTGGTAAATGTATTAAAGCTGTTAAAAATAACGGCAGTCATTCCCACATGCCCATTCATGTATTTGTGAGCAGCTGTTCATCTCACAGGAGGTTGGGTGCTGGGAATTGTGGGGTGAGGGAAGCAGACAGAGCCTCAACCCTGCTGCCTCACCCTGCGTGAACCTAAAGAACCGTAGCCTGAAGCCCTCTCTAAATCCAGCTTCTTCTGGCAACCCGAAGCCAGCATTCTCCCAGAGTGAGTGAGATTTGCCAGCCCATCCTGACTAGGGCGAAGTGTCTTAGTTGGCTGGCCCCATCCCTCTTCCTGCAGATCTGCTGGGAGCTGTGTGATATTTACATATAGTGCATTAAGAAGGAATGGCAGTGTCATCATCCCCACATGGAGAGGGACAACTCTGGAGCCACACAACTTGGCTTCAGGTCCTGAGCATCCACGTGAATTAGCTGTGTGACCCTGGTAGCTTTCTCACCTGCTAGGCTGGTTTCTCACCTCTTAGAGTCACTAAAAGCATCCACCTCAAGGTTATCCTGAGGGTCAAGGAGAGTGACCCAGACATGAAGAAAGACTAAGTACACTGCTAACATTAGCTGTCATTTCTTAAAATGACCAATGGCACTTTTTGGTAAAACACAAATCCTAATGATTGTATTCGTATGTCTATAGCCACCTAGCACTGTGGTTTCTTTTGGTCCATCTCATGGTTCTTCTACCAACTTAGAATACTTAGAAACACCTTTTCTCTAAGGCTGTACCCTAGAAGATGCACCTTCCCTCACCTAGGAAACATGTATAGTATAGTTTTTCAGGTCCACCCACAAGAACAATCACACACACACACACACTCACAGGGATGTTGCTGGCTTCTGCCTTTTTCTCCAGGTTGATGAGAATATACACTAAATATTAAAACATTGAACATGCCAAAAAGGGGGAAACAAGAGGCTTTGAAATGTTTTCAAGGGCACAATAAATTCTTTACTAAGATTTTTGCATCTTACATCTATAAAATTGTTCCTTTGCATGAAATTAATATTTCTTTCTTGTAAGTTGCATCCCACTTAATATTGGGAGGTATAGGGTTGGCCAAATAGCTCAGCAGATTAAAGCACCTGCTTAGGCAGATGCACCAGCGGGGGTTCAATCCTCAGTCCTGCCGTGCCAGCCTTGCCCCTGAGGCATGCTGAGACAGCAGTTAAGACTGGCGGTGGTGGCACATGCCTACAGTCCCAGCTCTTAGGAGACTGTAAACATGGGAATCACTATGAGTCCAGTCCAGTAGTGAGACCCTGAACATCCTGTAGACCTTTCCCTAAAAAATACAAAAATAAATAAGAACAAAAGCACACACAAAAAAATATTGAAAGGTGTGTATTTACCCATTCATGTGTAGTGTGCATATCTCATAAAGATCCCAGACCAGACATACGTCTGGAATCCATAGGACAGTCCCAGCAGGATAGGCCTCTTTACTTCCAAGGGATACTTGAACCCAAGATAGTGGGTCTCAGGGTGCAGACCCTGCCTCGGCCTCTCAGCACTAGTAAGAGTGCACATCTGTGGGCTCCAGAACGTGAATGCTAAGTACGAGGAGTGGGATGCAAGACACAGCGACCTGTGTCACGCAGGCCATGCGGGTGGTTCCGGTGCCCACCGGGGTCTGGAGGCCTCTGGTGCAGGAGGGACAGCACCAGCTATAGACTGTGCCCTGGAAAGTGAGGAGTGGAGCATCACAGCCCAGGCTCTTCCCTGTCTTTTGAATAAATTTTCTACTTCACTTTCATGGAAAAGAACCTTAAATCCCATTGTCTTATCACTTCCTGAGGTCATCGTATTACAGAATGAGAGGGCTTTTCATCAGACAATTCAAATGCTAAATGTTTTCTGATCTGTAAAGTTGACAGCCATAGCTGGGCGTGGTGGCTCACGCCTGTAATCCCAGCGCTCGGGAGGCTGAGGCAGGAGGATCGGTGAGAGTTGGAGACCAGCCTGGGCTACAAAAGTGAGCTCAAGGCCAGCCTGAACTGCACAGTGAGACCCTGTCTCAAAAAGACAAAAAAATAAATAAATAAAATTACAATAAAGTTAGACAGCCAGCTGTTCCTTCTAGATTTATTCTTTCTCTTTGTAGCACCTAAAGATGTGTTTGGCAAAAATAAAACTTGTTATAGTAGTTTCCTAAGGGGAGGTTCTGTTAACATATATGTGCATTCCCTTTCGTGCACTTCAGGTCAAAAGATGATTGAACACAGTCAGGCACTGTGTTCACATTCCAGGCAGAAAGGAAAAGAAATATAGGAAACAATAAGGAACGGTGCCCATTCAAAAGACAAAGGATTTCCCAGATTCTTTTTAGTTTATGTTATCAGTGGCCACGGTTTGTCACAAGGCCATTCCAAGCTCTTGGTTATCCTAGGGAAGGAACTATTACTAGCGATCACATAGTCCAACAAAATTCATGTTCTTTTAACAAATAAGTAAAACTGGTAGCTATTGGGAAGGCGACTAGCAAGTTGTTCGATACCCATGAAACAGCCCAGAGAAATGGTAGCCATCACACGCCTTGGTTCTTCTCTTCTTCCTCAGAAAGGAAAAAAGTGTCTGCGTACCAAGAAGTCGCTCCAGGCCACCCACCTGCAGTACGAGAACTGCACCAGCCTGCTCGCCTACAGGCCCAGGTTCTGTGGAGTCTGCAGCGATGGCCGGTGCTGCACGCCCCACAACACCAAAACCATCCAGGTGGAGTTCCAGTGCTCGTCGGGGCAGACGCTCAGGAAGCCACTCATGGTCATTGGCACCTGCACGTGTCACAACAACTGTCCCAAGAACAATGAGGCTTTCCTCCAGGACCTGGAGCTGAAGACCAGCACGGGGCACGTGTAAGAAACACCCACAGTGGCAAACTGTAGCTGCTGCGGACCCGCCGTCAAATGAATATAAGAAGAAAAATGAAGACCTATGGTTGCTTCCCTGAGTCCTGTGTATTTTTCTGTGATCGTGCAAGGTCACTTGTATCTGTCTTTTGTTTATTGAAAGATACTCAAGCTGTAAACTTGGAATTAAGGAAAGCTCAGTCATGGCTTAGGGATGACTTACTTGCCTGGGATGTTTATGACAAATGCAAATTTCTGTACATTTCAGAAGTCAAGTATATGATTTCCTCTGTAGACAGTATCACGTGACACTCACCTGATTTCATTGAGTACTAGTGCAGTTCCAAGGAAATGTCATTGTATTGAATGACACAGGGAAGTCTAGGATCACACTAAACCTGACTTCATAGAAGTATTACCCTATATTTGGAGGTGGGGCTGGTCGGGTCCCCATTGGGTGCCTTTTGGCATGGATGAGCTTGGCACTTGAAGCCCAGGACCCAGGGAAACATATAACTATTCAGCGTGTCCAGAGACTGTGAACTCCATTCCACTGTGTGCTACAAAACATGCTGTATTTATAGCAGTGAAGTGTTTCTTAATTAAGTGGACTGGAGTTTAGAACTTTCTGCATTTTAGATCAGCTGACTCCTTTCCTTAGAAAGAAGCTAACAGGAAACCCCAACACATAAATCACTGGGCCCTCACGGCCCTCATACCTCTCTATACTGTAGACTGCTGAGGCTCATTAGTTTTTTTTAATTAAATGGAAGCCAAAGGTATCAGCAGGGATCTTCTCATCAGAGGCCCAGAGCACTTGATGACAACCTTTCAAGTGTGCTTTATGTGGAATTTTGAAAAAAACTAAGGGACAAAACCGGCATGATTTTGATGGTGAGGAGCACAACTTTTGTAAGTGTTTACAATTTAGACATGCTCCAAACATATCCTTGGGTTATAATTATGAAAATGCATAAAAACATATATATGCATATATGTATCTACTAGGTAGGCTGACAAGATAGGCTACAAAAACTAAAACTACTCATTCCTCCAATGTTACCTACCATATGTGTTCCATTTTTTCCCTGGAAGTATTTATAGAAATATAAATTATGGGGGCCAGGGAAATAGCTCAGGGGCACAAGTGCCTGCCTGGCAAATGCAAGGTCCTGAGTTCGATTCAAAAAAAAAAAGAAATAAAGAAAAGGAAGGAAGGAAGGAAGGAAAATGAAATATAAGTTATGATTTTGTAAAATACTCTCTTTTGATGTCTCTCCCTGTCAGACACGACCCAGAAGAGCATGATGTTATGTGTGTGCGACTCCAGTATGGCTTCTGTGCTTCCAAGTGTGGTGTGTTTGTTCACCTAAAGTAAAAATGTATGAACTGAATAAAGTATCACTCAGTAGCACCTGGTGAAAGCAAGCTGTTTTTTGGTTTCTAAAGTAAGCTCAGAACTTCTTCTACAAAGGGAAGCAAAAGACATCCCTTACTGTCAGGTGATCCACATTGCCAAGATCTCAGGTACTCGCTACCATTACCACCAACCTCATCTGCAGCCTGACCACTTGTTCCCAGACCATACACCAGACATTTGCACTTCTGGTCTGACCAGGCAAAACTCACCTTGAATTCCTTGTCTCATTCAAAGGCTTTCTGGCCTCTCACTTTCCCAGCCGACACCATTAATACTGCCTGGGTCAATCTATTGTTGCCAGAACCATAGAGCTGTGGATCCATACCCATGGGCCCTGCACTCACAGATTGAACCAACCAGGGATTGCAAATACCAGGAAAGTCAACGTTACACTGGTCCTGACGTGTGTCATGTAGTTAGGCCTACAGTGGTTGTAGCTGAACTCAACAGGTAATGGTTCTCTAAGCAATACCGTATTAACAGCATTTACATAGCATTTATTGTGGATTGGGTATTGTAAAGTAATTCAAAATTTACTTAAGGTAGAGGAGAGACGTGCATAAGTTACATGCAAATGTTGTCCCACTTGGTGTCAGGGACACGAACATCTGGGCATTACAGCTTCTGCCAGGCATCCTGGAACTCATCTTCCCTGGATACCAGGGGACAACATTCTGTGGTGACACAGAACACAACCCTGATCGGGGCTGCCATCTGGGGAGTGTGAGTCATGCTTACTAGAAATTTAGTGTTTGGAAGCATCTAGCTGATGCAGTCTAGAGCTAAGATCCTTCCACAATGTAAAGGAAAAGAACAAACTTTATTTCTCCTACTTCACTTCCTCTGCAGCCTCCTTCCCAAACTTCTGGTTTTTATTTGTTTTTAAAGCAAATCAAAAGACAAATAAGTTCCAGTTTGTTTGCAGGAAGTGATCATCGGAGTGTGTCTTAATGTTTCTAGCCCCTCTGTTGTGCGCTGTGCTTGACCTGCACATGCTGTTTCCTTTGCAAGGTGTCCCTAGGAGGCATGTGTCCTTCATATCCTCTGGTTACTAATGAGAAAACCCTTCCAAAGAAAACTCAAACTTTTACTGCACCTAACGATTCCAGGTGGGTCTACAAGCCAAAAGGTATCCATCTTTGAAGCTGTCCAATGCCATGACCCTGTTGTTCATCACGACAAAAAAAAAAAAAGTGGAAAGGTTTATAAATCCAAAGGGCCAGCCAGATAACTCAGTGGATTAAAGCATCTGTGTAGGCAAACACAGGGACAGAGGTTCTATCCTCGGTGTGCTGTGCCAGCCTCACCCCGGGGCATGCTGAAATGATGATTGAGACTGGATGTGGTGGTGTTCACCTATAATGCCAGCTCCTGGGAGGCTGTAAACAGGCGGATCACTACGAGTCCAATCTAGTAGTGGGACCCTGAACACCCTGTAGACCCTTCCCTAAAATAAAATTAAAAAAAAACAAAGAGTGATTTCCTTTCGTTCAAAACAAACATCTATGAGCATTAATCAAAGGAAAACTAGAAGACATGCAGTAAGATAGTGATTCCATCAGGTCTGGCCCACATTTTCCTTTTTATGGTTTGATTTCTGTATCAATTTTCTGAGAACATGGTGTCTTTATAACCAAGAAAGAGCATGAAGCCTGAATTGAGCTAGTGCTCTGAGCAATCTCCATCCTCTGCTTGTCCAGAGGGCCTCAGTCTCCCCAGTACCTAAATTCATCTAACTCATTCAACATGTACTTCAGGGTGGCTTCTGTGAGCCTAGCATTGTTTTGAGCCGTGAGAACACAGCCATAAGTAAAACAAAGAATAAGATAACCTGTAGATTATCCCCCTTTTTCTGATATTTACATCCCATTGAGAAAGGTGGGCAAAAGGCAGAAAATAAGCAAAGAGAACAAATGTCAGGTAGTGCATACATGATCTAAAGTGACACGGAGGAGGCCTCAGTAGCTAGTTCAGCATCTGGTAGTCATGGAATTTGTTCCTGAAAAGACGACACTTGCTTGGAGTAATAGGAACCCTTTGGATCAGAGGAAACAGCAGGCACCAAAAACAAACAAGCAAAATCTAAACTTGCAGCATTCAGGACGACCCACTGGGCTCTCCCCGTGCTTCCGGCTGATCCCACACACCCTACTGCAAGCATCTCATGACCCACAGCTTGGCCTTCTTTCTGTCTCTGACACACAGCGGAACCTCATGCTGCACCCATCAAACCCGTGAATGAATAAAGGAACGAAGGACTTGGGCTTTGACAACAGACAGAACATTCTTCAGCATAAATGTTAGGTTTTGAAATTTTCATGCCATTATGTCTGCTCCTCACTGCCCAGCACACACAAATGCACCGACACATGCACTCCTGAAATTACCATTCTAGGTTGGAAAACTGTGGGCCGGAGTGCACATATCTGTAGAGGAGATTCCAGTAATGCAGCAAAGAAAGCAACCCTGACTGAGCAGACAGAGTAAGCTTGCAGAAAACGGCCAAGGTGGTGTCAGGCTGGGTCTGAGGGCGAGGCTTGGTTTTGCCCAGCTGTAGGGTACCAGGCATGCACACGATCTCGAGTTTTACCTATAACATGGCAGGGTGACCAGTAGCTGTCTGCTGCTTTATCCTCATCTGAGTTCTGGAAATGTAGGACATTTTGGCTGTAAGATCACTTCTGACCCAGGCAACCGGGATGGACTGGCTCCCCTAAACATTAACTGCGTGGTGATGTACATTAATATTTGCTCATAAGCATTTGACTGTGCCTAGTGCTCGGGGGGCCCAGAAATGAGAGCTGTTGGTAAGCATTCAGCAGAGCCATGCACTGCCCCTGGTTTGATTTAGTTCATGCACAGAGGCTGACATAACTGATTTATTTTTACAGAGAAGATAGACTCAAAAAAGTCAGTGATCGTTTAAGGACACAGAAGGCAAAGGAGCTGAGCCTCGAGCTTGGGGGCTGCTAAGCCCCGAGCCAAAGTGCTTTCCTTGCCACGGGGCCACAGCTCCAGAGGCCAAGGATATTTTCAGCAACCAAAACAATTCCAATAGCTCTCATTTTTGTGCTATTTTCCCAAACTATAAATGTTCCCTTTTGAAAACAGCATTGCCAAGTAGTTAGACATTGCGATGTCGTTAGTCGAGGTCGTTCTGAGAATGTGAAATTTTGAAAACACCAAATTCCTGGTACAACAGTAAAGTACATTTCATTAAAAATTACCATCAGAAATCATTCGGGGAGTTTTCTATTTTTCCACATCAGGATTCAGTAAAACAATGAGGCAGGGCAATTTCTGACTCCAGGAGGAGATTGTTCTGTCATACATGTACCTATATCTGACAAGATTGTCAGGCACAGATTTTGGTAGTGAGTCCTGGGCAGTGGTAAGATTCCTGCCCTGAGCATCTTCCTTGTAGGTCCACATCGTCGTGTTCCTGGACATGACTCACTCCACAGCGTCCAACAGCATCGGGCTAGTCATCAAGACAGTACATCCCTTGGCTGTGTGCTGTGGTGCTTGGTTTGAAGATTCATTATTGCTGAAAATGTACCTGTTTTGCCCACCTCACATGGCTTTTGCTGACCTTACCCTGCTGGCATGACCACAGGGGCTTCACATAACTCAATTCCCTCTGCAATAGCACTGCTAGCACTCACTGAACTCTGAGAAAATAAAGACTCCTCTACAGGTTGCCAGCTAAGGGCTGTAAATTACTGCTACATTAATCCAGCTGTTCTAGAAATAATCAAGAGGTGCAAAGGGGAAGAGGGGTAATGCTGTCCCTGTCATCCTAAAAGATGTGGGTCTTTCTCCTTAGGACAAGAAAATAAAAGTTTGAGCGTCAGCCCAGGAAACTCTACAGAAACAAAATACAGAGCTCCATTTGAATGCCAAGGTTCCACAGAAAGAGCACAGCTCTCCCTGCACTTCCCACTTCTCTGGGAAGGAGGTTGGAATAAATAGTTTACAATCCAGGAAGAAGATGTTGCTTGCAGTTACACTGTATGAACAGAATCCAAAATGCAGGCTCTGCTTATAACATAAATTCAAAAGTTTGTAAGAGGTTACAAAGTTCTGAACTTAGGTCAAACATGGGTCAACAAGCTGCACATGACCCAGAGTCCTCCTGATGAGCCATGGTGACCCACAAAGCCTAGATGGCCTTGGCATAGCAGGGCCAGGGGAGCAGGAGTTCTAATTCCAGCAAAGGTTCTTTAAGACCTTCTCTGTTGATTTGGAGAGCATAACAGTGCCCAGAAAAGAGGATAAAGCTATGATCTCCCCAAATTCCATATCATGGTCAAGAAACCTCTTGAAATTCACCTCCTTTAAGGAAGCTTCTCGACCAGTACCCTTTGGTCCCCAGTGGGACTCACATGCCTCTTTTGTGTTGAGCTGAGTCTCGGGATGGCTCTACCACAGCAGGATGGCTCTACATCTCTGTCTTACTTCCCCCTGAGCCCCCACCAGAGGCTGCTCCGTCGTCCACAAGACATTTGCTTTTCTTCTCCTGGCTTCACGCACTGCTCCTCACACTTTTCCAGGACCAGACTTTGAACAGCGTGACACACAGAGTGCATGCTATCGTGAGGACCCAGCAGCAGAAATGGCATGATGCTTCAGGAGGAGCCTCGTGTGGGGTGTCACACTGTTCATTTAAAATTTCAGGTCAGGCGTGACTTTTTCTTAAGCTATCCATGTGCATTGAAATATATTAATAACATCTACAATTTCTCATTGGCCGGAATTTTCAACTTTTCCCTACCTAAATCTTCAATTCAAACAGGCATTTCAAAAAGAAAGTGCATCCTGTTTACCTGAAGGCTCTAGTATCTTTATTCATAGTTCCCATAGCCAAATTAGCAGAAATAATAACAGTAATTCTGAATTATAGCTCATTCTAGAGCCACTGTTTGTAATACTATATCACTCATGAACAGAGATGCAAAAATCCTCAATAAAATCATGGCAAGTAAAATACAGTATATCATTAAGAATATTATACACCACAACCAGGTAGGATTCATCCCAAGAGTGCAAGGATGGTTCAATATACTCAATTCTATAAATGTAATACATTGTATCAATAGAGCCAAAGCCAAAAATCACATGATCATCTCAACTGATGCTTTTTACAAAGCCCAATACTCATTCATGATCAAAGTTCTATAGAGAATTGGAATATATGGACTCTACCTCAGTATAATAAAAGCCACCTATGACAATCTAACTTCTAACATAATTCTAAATGGGGAAAAACTGAAGTTTTTTTACTTTCAGATCTGGTACAAGACAAGGATGTCCTCTATCACCACTTGTATTCAATATAGTTCTGGAATCATTAGCTAGAGCCATTAGACAAGAGAGGGACATGAAAGGAATAAGAATAGGTAGAGAAGTTAAACTATCATTATTTGTAGATGACATGATAGTCGACATAGAAGACCTAAAAAACTCCATCAATCAGCTACTACAATTAATACACAAATTGAGTAGCATAGTAGGATAAAAATCAACACAAAAAAGTCAATAACATTCCACTACACAGATAACCAATACATTGAGGGGGAAATTAGAGAAAAAATAACTTTTACATCAGCACTGCAGAAAATTAAATACTTAAGAATTAATCTAACTAAAGAAGTAAAAGATATTTTCAATGAAAACTTATGGTTCTCTGAAAAAAAAAAAAGAGATTCTAGAGGATTTCAGAAAATGGAAAGATATTCCCTGCTCCTGGACAGGAAGAAGGAACACTGTGAAGATGGTCATACTCTCTAAATTGTTATACAGATTTAATATAATCTCTATCAAAACACCATCAACATATGTCACAGACCTGGAGAAATCATTCCTAAAATTTATTTGGAACCAAAAAAAGACCTAGAATTGCAAAGACAATCCTGGGCAACAAAGATAAGTCAGGAGGCATTACAATTCCTGACCTAAAATTATATTACAAAGTTACAGTGATAAAATCAGCATAGTATTGGCAAAAAAAAAAAATAGACTTGAGGACCAATGGAATAGATTAGAAGATGCAGAAGCAACTACAAACACATTCAGCCATCTTATCTTTGACAAAGAGGCCAAACATATTTGCTGGAAGAAATATAGCCTCTTTAACAAAATGATGCTGGAAAAACTGGTTTTCTACATTCCAGAAACTAAAACTTGACCCAGATCTATCATCATGTACTAAACTAAAGTCAAAATAGATTAAAGATCTAAATATTAAAACAGAAACACTAAATCTCCTGGAAGAGAAAGTGGGAGAAAATCTTGAAGACATGGGCAAACAGTTCATGGACAAAAGTCATATTCACATGCAGCACTTGAAAGAATTAACAACTGGGACCTCCTCTTGCTGAGATTTTGCAAGTCAAAAGAAATTACCAACAGAGTGAAAAGACAACCTACAAGTTTTTAAAAATATTTAATAAGTATTCAGACAAAGGTCTTCTATCTAGAATTTATAAAGAACCAGAAAACATTAGGGCCCCAAATTCAAAGACTCAATCCAAAAAAGGGAATCTGAGATGAACACACAGTTCTCAGAATAAGAAATACTAAAAGCTTGTAAGTACATGAAGAAATACTCCACACCGCTAGCCATCTGTAAAATGCAAATTGAAACAACACTTAGATACTATCTCACCCCAGGAAAAATGGCTATCATAAAGAAATCAACCTACAACAAATGTTGGAGAGGCCATGGGGAAAATGGAACACTTCTCCACTGCTAGTGGGAATGCAGACTGGTGCAACCATTGTGGAAATCAGTGTGTAGAAGCCTTAAAAATCTAGGACTGACCAGAAACTCATTCAACCCAGCAACCAAGCCCATCAGAAACTCATTCAACCAACAACAAGGCCTGGTGCATAAGTAAGACCATCCTGGGCCAACCAGAAACTCATTTGACCCAGCCACCAGCCCCAGCATACTCAGTGTGGAAAACTGCTGCAGAACTTTCTGCAGAGAGACTAGAGACAAGGCCCACCCAGCTAATCCAGGATCAGGACATCTTGCCAGAGTGGCACAGCAGGTTTGCCTCCACGGGCCTACAATAGAAAGAAGTGGAGCTCAGCAGCCAGACCCCAGCCACACCCATCTAGACGACTTTGAACTTGTTAGATCTGGACAGGTACTAAGGTGGGAACTCTACCAAAGCTCTAAATCAAAAGTCAGAAGGTAGGCCTATACAAAATAGAAGGAGCAAAATGCACTCTCAGGCCCCAAGTACAACCAGAACAAATACAGGACACAATAGCATAGAAGAAATTGGAAGTCACATACCTTAAATCTCTGAAAATAATTGCATCTGAAGTAAAGAAACAACCACAGAAAGGCACAGAGGAAGCCAGATTAAAAAAAAAAATAGTTTCTGAAGTTAAAAAAGGAAATAATAGCTATAATAAAAGAATGCTAAGTGCTTCTAAAGACAATGATAAAAAAGAGGAGAATAGAAAAATGATGCAGTCCTTGAATGAGCAATATAGGAAAGCAATAGAATATATGAAGCAGATTCAAAGTGCTATGCAGAAACTTAAAACCTCAATCACAAGCTAGTAAAACCATTTCAATGAAGGTGAAAATAGACTTTCAGACCTTAAAGACACCATTGCAACTAGTGAAGAGGTAAGAAAGATCTCTTAATAACAACTAGGATGCAAGAAAAAATAAGTCAACATCTTCAAGATGATGTAAAGATGAACAATATAAGAATAATGGGCATCAAAGAGAAAGAAGGAGTCTGTACAAAATGATACAAAAAGAATATGGGCAGAAGTAATAGCAGAAAACTTCCCAAATATGGGGAAACAATTTCACATTCAGATAACCAAAGCATATAGAATTCCAAATAACATCAACCCAATTAAAACCACACCCAGACATATTATAATCAGGACCCCAGAAATTCAGCACAGAAACATTGTACTAAAAACTGCTTGAGAAAAGAAACATATCACATTTAAAGTAAACACATTAAAATAATGGCAGATATCTCTTTACAAACCATCAAGTCAAGAAGAGCATGGAGCAAAGTACTTCCTTGTAAGAAAAAAAAATGCCAGCCCAGACTCCTATACCCTACAAAATTTTCTTTCAAGTTCAATAGAGAAGTGAAATACTTCCAGGAAAAAGAACAACTAAGGAATTTCATGATGAGAAAGCTAACCCTGTGTAGTCTACCAAAAGATATTCTAGAGAAGGATCAAAATGACCACAACTCCATGAAGGAGAATGGAAAGAACCCTTCAAATAGGGCAAATAATTAAACACAGGAGAAAAAGAGGTATACAACAGCAGTCTTTCAACTATTCTTTTGTATATAGCAGCAGAATATGTTCATCACATATTCCACAAATGGACTTCTCCTGCACCCTATTGGCCATGATTCTGTCTGGGTCTACAGGGTGAATATCAAGGAAATAGCAGTAGCTCAGTCCCACAAGTGACATCTGGCCACCAGTAAGCATTATGGACACTGTCCATTTACACAGTATACTAGAACTTTGTGTGATATCTTATCCCCAAAATGTTAGAAGTTTTGGTGATATATTTGCTATTCCAGTATTTATGTTATGATTTATTCTTAGTAATTCTTTACTACCATGAAAACTTTTTCTTAGTTATATCTTTGTATATATTCACCTATTCAAATACTATGTGAGTACTCTACATTGGTTACAGATTCGTATATATGATATACAACATTCTGGCCTCTAATTTGGAATCCTGATTTGATTTGAATTTTGGAATATTGTTCTGAAATATTTAATTTAATTTTAATTAATTAATATTTAAATAATTTTCTGAAAAAAAAAAAAAAACTCGGACTAGAAATCCCATTCAATCCAGCTATCCCCCTACTGGGAATTTTCCCAGAAGAACTGAAAACATCATATCATAGTGATGTTTGTACATCTATGTTTATAGCAACACAATTTGTGATAGTCAAATCTTAGAAACAACCAAAATGCCCACCATCTGAAGAATGGCTGAAAAAGATGTGGTGTTTTTATACAATGGAATATTACCCAGCCATAAAGAATGATAAACTACAAGACTTCATATATAAGTGGATATAACTTGAAAATATGTTAATAAATGAAATAAACCACACCTACATCTGTAAATATCTTATCATCACCCTAGTGTAAGAACTCAAAACAAGAAATAAAAATGGAAAGGCATGACACAGCTGAATGGAAATCAAGAACTTAAGGATTAAACAACAAAGAGACAGCAAGCAGAAAAGTTAGGAAACACGGCAGGAATAAAAGTGTGCGCTTATACACATAGGATGAATTAGACAATGGTTCTAAGAATCTCCAAAGTTTTTGACACTGAGAATAGCAATGTGTCATACTAAAACCTGCTTGGAATGCTTGGAATGCCCGTCATTCCGGTCTTATAGATGTGTGCTGCTTCTAATGTAATTTCAACTGTTGCTATACTCTCTCTCAAGTAAATGTTTGTTTTAAAAGAAAACAAAAAAGGGTAATAAAAGATAATAAGAGACAAGGAAAATGCAAAAAAAAAAAAAAAATTCAGTGCAATTCACATACTAAATTGTATGACACTAAACAATACTATGTTACAGTTACCAACTCAGTACCTAACAATAGCATAGAATATAAGAAAACTAGAATAATTAAAACTGTTATTACATCTTCTTAAAAAAAAAAAAAAAAAAAAAAAAAAAAAAAAAAAAAAAAAAAAAAAAAAAAAAAAAAAAAAAAAAAAAAAAAAAAAAAAAAAAAAAAAAAAAAAAAAGGCAAAGCATTTCATGGGTGGCACTTCTGTCCAGATTTAATTTTTAAAAACAATGTCCCACAGTTTAGACGGTTGGGATGCCCGAACTTAATTCCACAAAGACATAGTATACCTTAATTTGAGAATTAATAACCCAGCATTTATTGGACACATCTGAAACTCAAATACACAAGATCATCCTTTCCTATCCCAGAAGAGAGTCATTGCTTACCAGTGGAAGACGGTAAAAGAATTCCACAGTGTTTTCTCTCCAACCTAGAAAGAATTTCGCAGCTGCCAGCAGGAGATTCTGGTTATCTGACCTGGTAAGTGGCATAAAACTAAAGAAATGGGTTCCCAGGTTGCACTGAGCATGATTCAGGAGACAAGTACAGCCTCCTGCCTAAGAGTAGTCCTCCAAAGAGCACTTGGAAGGGGCAGAGCTTTCCTCATTCCTTTGCACTTCACAGAGCAGGAAGTCCCTGCAAGGGTCCCCTGAGTGGGTTCTTCGCACTTATGATCACCTCAGTTTCCTCACACAGCTATCTTTCAAGGTGTCTGCTGCTGTGTCCGATCTGTTCCCTCAGATAATGCAATCCCATCTCAATCTCCCGGCAGCATTTAGACTCTGCTGCCTCAGGCATCAACCCACGTTCCTAGAGATTCGACTTTGCTTGTGCTGTGTGACTTCGAGGGCAACCCTGGATCAGAGACTTTGGCAGGAGGCAGTGAAGGACCTGCCTTTTAGTTTTGGTCTTTGGGAGGGTCAGCGGGTGTCCTCATGAGGTTAGCTTATGGCACAGACCCTTGGGGAAATTTTGATTTTGTCTCTAAAATAAGACAGACCAAAACAACAACACACAGCCTGTTCTAGCATCATGACATATGTGATGTCTCCTTTCAGTCTGATTTTAACTTTGTCTTGGAATTAGTGGAGAGGGAGCCTTTATCTCTGCTCAGGCTCGACATATCTGCCTTCCTTATGGGGTAGCTGCTGTCTTGCTAGATTGATTTGTACCTCGATATCCTTACCTTACACACATTATCTCCAAACTACCAACTGAAATGCTACTTTTTCCTTTGTGTTACTTATTAAGATTTCTCAATACTTCTCATATTTTAGTGAATTATTTTGGGATTTGAGAGAAAAACATATCCTCTCTAAGCTCAAAAGAAATAATGTATGTCAAGTTCCCTGGGGCCCTCAGTCATGTCGCCCTCACACAGTCTAAGACTTTAATTTAAGGAAGGTATCTTGCTGACTGGGTGACTGTTGGCCTGTCCCAGAAAGCCATTCAGTCTCCATTAGAGAACTTAGCAAGGCTGATCTCTCTTCAGTGGACATTAACTCCCTGCCACAGGGCGGGAGTATGCCTAGCCACTGCAAAGTGTGCCATGCAATGCGTTTGTCAGACTTTGTACCTCACAACCCATTTTGGAGATGGGTGGCTCATCCTCAAAAAATAAAGAAATTCGAGTGGGATTCCTATCTTCTACAAATCATACTTCATTCCAGTTTCCCTTCAGTATCAGAGAAGGGGAACTGATGCTATTTGGATGAGCTCATTTAAATACATCCAGCTCTCTTCATGAAGATCAATAAGAGTAAGCCAGCGATGTTGGTGGCAAAGCCATCCTATCCAAAGACCTCACGGAGTAATCCACAAAGCGAGATTTCCCCTGCCCAGCCTTTAACACGACATGCATAAAATCAATATCTCAAGCTCCTTTGGGAGTCACTGCCCACATGCTGCTCATGAATCGTCATAATGACCTCAGCCAGCCCCTCCCGTCCAGTGGGGAAAGTGGAATTTCTCAGCCTTCAAGGAGAAAGTCAAATCCGGGTAATTTGCAGGGCCTATGGACAGGGTGATGGCTTTCTACAAGACAAATGTCGGATGGAGAATTTTCCTGGATGCCACGCTATGATCAGTTCCATCTGTTCTGACTGAGAGAGCCAATCTTACTCACTGCCAAGGCTGGGGGACACTGAAGCCCAGGCCAGGTCAGGAACCATCCTGGGCAGGGTCTCACCATCCAAGAGCACTCAGGCAGCAGGAGCGCTAAGCCATTCATGAGGACAAGGACCTCAGCACTTTCTCTAGGGGACCTGACCTTGTGTCTCAGTGCACAAAAGCAGCTCTTGCAGACTGATCTCTCTGAGTCCATTAATATGTATATGTTCTGGCCTTTTTATCTTTGGAGAAGCATAGAGCTCTTCCACTACAACTTAGGGAGCTGAGCGTCCACAACTTCTATTAGTGTTTTGAAATTTGAGTTCCAGTGGAGAACGCTTTAAGAATGATGCAGAGAAGAAATAAGCTCAGGATTTCTCTGGTGTGGTAGTCCCTGCATGGGTTTCTGCTTCTCTAAGGATGCTTGATAATGCTGAGACACACTTTCAATCCAAACAGTGTGGAAGAGCTGCCCTTGGTCTTCAGTGAATAGAGGCCAGGGATGACTGGAAACAGCTCCCACATTACCCTCTGTCACAGCGAGGCATTGTCTGTCCCCAACTTCCCACTCACATAGAGGCTTTAAGCAAAAGCATAAGTTTAACCAATGGTCAAAGCTCAGGTGTAATCACAGATAAAAACCTTCTCACGCCATGTTTTGTGAGGCAAAGACAAAGTGCAGGCCCACTCTTCAGAAGGCAGAATAGTGAGGAATCTCTGAAAAGAAATATTGCAAAAACTGCCTATGTGACCACATCACACAATCCAAGAAACACAACGTGGCCTTCACATTGGCCATGACGTTACAGTACAATTTGGAAAGTAAATTCCAAACACCACTGGAGAAAAGAACTGATACCCGAACAGATTGCCCCCTTAGGATGCTTTGGAGTTGCCTTAGGGCCTCCAAGTCCTCAAGGTATTGATTTCTAGAAAAATTCAAAGGGAGAAACAGAAGAATTAAGGTAAAGGTCTGCTGTGAGTGATTCTTAAGCCAGTTGAAGTCTTGAAATGTTTTTTTCTTCATTCATTTTTCCGTCTTTGTATCTCCCCTATGTGAGAAATTTGGCATGCACCATTGGCGCCTATATCATCCTCTGGCCAATGCTTTACCCTGGTTGCCTTAGCAACTGTCAATATTTGTCTGGTATTTCCCAGCCCCAGTTGGCTGAGGCCTGGTTCAACACCTACTTGTAAAGTTAAGGGAAGAGAGACTCCCAGTGGCCAAAGTTAACCGTGCGCTCAAAGCTATCACCTTCTTCCTCTTACTTTCACTTGAGAATCATTTGAGTAGTTTTTAAATCTGAGCCACCTTTAAGATTAAAGGGCCCCATCGTAAAAGTAAGGGAAACAGAGAAGAACACGGGCTTGTTCACCTACCTAGTGCATAAAAGGTCTGATGGTAAATATTTTATATTGTGTGGGCCGCATGGTTACTGCCCAAGCCACTCCACACTGCTGCTGGAGTGCAGAGCAGCATGAGACAGTTAGTAAGTAAGCGAACGAGCCTGGCTGCACTCCAGTAGTCCTATTTGCAAAGCAAGCAGCAGGCCAGACTCCGCCAAATGCAGTCGGTCAGACAGAACCTCTGGGCCCTTCCAACCTGTTCTTGTCCCTGTGGCCTCAATTCTTACAGTCTTCAAGACAACTGGAAGAATCACTACAGAAAGACAGAGCATCAACATTGACTTGTTGATATCTATCCCATAATTCACCAGGCTCTGGGCATTGCTCGGAGAGCAGCACGACAGAGTGTACCAGGCACTCACTATGAACAAAATGCTGTGTCGTCCCCAGATGTAAATGATGAGGCGCCAAGCCTCAGCATGTGATATGTGGAGATGGGGCCGTGCAGGTCATTCGGTCATGAGGATGGAGCCCATTGCAATGGGATTTGCGCCCTTCTAAGAAGAGAACTTGCTTCTTCTCTGTTCCAGCAACTACCACAAAAAGTGGCCGTCAGGATGAGCATCTACACCATATACCACATCTGCCAACATCTTGATTTTGGACTTTCTTACCTCTTGTCCATAAATAAGTTTTCCAAGCTGAAATTGACAAAACAGGAACTCAATTTACACATACAATGCCTTGTACGTCATGTGGCAGAAACTGATGCCATCAGAAAATTCCATGGGAAATCAGAACAGGACAAACTGAGTTGTTGAACTTGGAAGAGAGCTAATTCTGTCGCTGCTTTATACCCAGTGACTATTTTTATCGCTGAGTTTCTAGAGTGTTTCGTGATGGTCATCAGTCAAGTCTTTGGCCTCAAATTCCAGTTATAGTCAGAAATGAATGGGTAATGTTCAAAATACATTCTGAAGAAAACTGAATATTTAAGTAAACAGGACATACATTTTTTTTTCATTATTGTGAGGCCAGTGTAAGGGAAATGACCATAATTCCTATGTCCAAAAGAATTCTAGATTGAAGCCAGAGGCCTACTGTCCCTCCAACACTACGCTTTGTATTCCAGTGTACTGAGCGTTATCCAGGGCAATGCATTAACAATTCTTCAGAAAGTATTTCTGCACCTAGCACTGTAGGAACCAAAAGTCACCAGACTTTTCTCACTTGTGGCAAAGATGAAGCAATCTTTAAATGTACAAAAAGTATCTGTTCCTGACTTCTGTCTATATCACTAGGATTTCCTCACCCTAAAACACACACACACATACACGCGCGCGCGCACACACACACACACACACACACACACACACACCCCTGCCCTGGAGCATTCAGAGAATCCTCCAAACTAAGCATTCACATAGCCACAGTTCAGTCTCTTCACTACTGACACGGTTTCAAAGTCTTCTCTATTTTTTCAAGCTGTCTCTGATTTTCCAACTCCATATTTTTCTACTACATTGCTTGAGATAGGGCTCCATGGTCATTGTTGATGCTTCCATCCAGGAATGCTAATGGAATGTCCCAAAGCTGGCCAAGTCTAAAGTGGCCAGAGAGGTCTTAGATTCGGAGCAGAGGTGGAGAAGGGCCAAAACCAGAATTCCCTTACTAATTCACTTAGCCAACATTAATTGAGCATTAAACACTAATCCATTCATTCAATAAAAACTAGATCCCCTGAACTCACTCACGTGTTCCTTCAACGAGAGCAGTAGAGCTCAGCATTTCAGAGTCAGGATTTAGTGTCAGCCATGGGATGTAGGTCATGCTTTAGAGGCTTGGGGATCTCGAGCCAGTATTTACTTTGTCTAAGCCACAGTTTCTTCTTCTGTAAAATGAGACTCCTAATGAGCCTATCTCGTGAAGTTGTAGTGATATTTGGGACCATCTGTATAATCTTAGAACCCAAATCAAAACGTACCCTTTCCTAGGATCCAAGCTCGGTTTTGGTTCTGGCAATGAACACTTCTACTTCGCATGCTATATTAGACCATGTTGAACTCACCCAGCGGAGCCAGTGAGGATCAGAACAGAACAGCCACAGCAGCTGTAGGTGTAGGTGGATTTGGGAACTGAAGTTCTCTACACAAGTATCCATCTGTTCACCTTCAACCACGTCCCCTACTGGCCCCAGAAAGTCACCCTGCTTGGTTTTATACTTGGGTCTCTAGAGAACACTTCTCCCTGTACTTTTCCCAGATGGAGGACACTGTTATCCACTTCTTTACCTCCACCCTGGTTCCAGGCACAAGCTTCAGTTGCCTGGATGACTTTCAAAGCTTCCTAACAAATCTTCCCTTTCCCCTTCTTGCTATTCTTGCCATTGGTTTTCACAAAGCCTGTGAAAAGCCCATTCCTCTGTTTAGAGTCAGCCCACGGCTTCCAGTTACACTCCTATCAAAACCCAAGCTCACCGCCTTGGAGTGGGGAAGATAAGCCACTGCCTCCGGAAGTCTTTGCTCTCTTCCTGTAGTGATACGGCTGGACCAGAAGAGCAGCTGCGAGACCAGGGACACAGCCCTGAAATGCAGCGTTTCACTATTTTAACTATTATTTGGTCACATAATCATTTGATGACTATTACTGCAGTCTCTGTGGATCACCGGAGGCAATCTCCTCAGGTGGCTGTGACATGGAAACTTCCATAAGTTTGCAGTGACGACACTGCATTGGGTGGAGTGACCTTCCATGCCAACACGGCTACGGTCCCTTTCCCATCTGGTGGCCACAGGATTCACTTTTGCGTGACAGGTAAGCAAGC